>JARHVA010006439.1:660000-742500 GCA_037957365.1 Torreya grandis | reverse complement strand
ATAATATTTTCAAACTTTTATTTGTTACTAAAACTTTGTATCTTGTAATAACCCATAAAGTCTCAATTTTTCTAAGTTCATGCCTTAAGGGGTACACGAATAAAGGGGTGGGCAGACCATTGGTGCTTTCTAAGATTGTTGTCCTTTTTTCCATGTGTTATCTACACACTTGTCTCCTAAAACCATTAATCTTAAGCTTGTTCTTCTCTATTCTTCCCATTCTATGAATTTGTTTCATTTTATCCTCCTTTTTCTCACCTAAATCAAAAAAAATTATTTATTTGTATACGGTTGATTGGGTCAACGCTATAAAGTTTTGGGGTATTTTTCACTTAAGAGCTAGTTGACCTTTGGCCGACCTAGCTCATGACCTAGTGAATTATTATCTAGAATTATATTAGGTCGACTAGGTTGACCCTATCAACTAACATTTTTATAAGGGATTAGGAAAATATACACCTATAAATACAATTTCATTTCCATCATTTAATATGAGAAATAAAATAAGTAAGAGTGAATGAACATCTACTTATTGTCCATTCCACTTGAGAAGTAAAGCTTAGGGTTCCATACTTTCTTTGGAGATATGGATCTTTTCTTGTGGAGAATAATTTTTGATGAATCGATAGGTTATGTATCCTAGAGATAATTTGTATTTGTCATACATACTATAACAACCTCTTGTGAAGCACCTTGGCCAAGGGAGATACTGAGGCTCGACGGGTTTATCTTTAAAGGTAACTATTCCTAACTTTATTTCTCCTTTGTATGAGTAGATAAATAATGTATTTATGCTTATCTTCCCTATATTAGGAATTTTTATACATTTTTGTGATTATATGTCTTATATACATGCTTAGTTTTATTATTTGATAACCCTTACTTTGTGCCACATGCTTTAGTGAGAACTAGATTAGATTTACTTTACTTATTATTAGTTTAGGTTAAATATCAGAACCTAAGATCCCCTTAGGGTTATTGCATGATTATGTTATATTATAGGATTTTAAACACTTATTATCATGGTGTGTTATGATAAATGATCCCCTAATTAGGTTTAATGGATCCCCTTATTGTTCATGCTCCTACTTAACAAATGTATTCCCAATAAGAAGTGTAGGTATGTTCTATCTTCTCTAAGTCAAGATTGATATATAAACATGATTCATTTATGATTTAATACATAACACATATCAATTTTTAAAAACAAATGTTTGGATATAAAAAACATATGGTGAACATTGACACATAAAATAGCTATGGATAAGAGATATGAGAGCTTCAATGTAACAAGATAAATAAGAGTGGACATATTTCATAATATAGGGCCATTTAAAATTTAGTGGTGATATTTTGGACATATATGGCCTAATTATATGAATTAAAAAGAAGTTGGTAGTCTATGAGAGATACCAGGTTCACCATAGCCATCAACATATTCCTTCCATCATTCCACATTATTCTCTTATTGAGATGCCTCTTCCACCTCAAGATTTTCAAATGAATGTGTCATAGCCCTCAAATTTAATCACAAGCTTTGTCAAACTTTTTTACTTGTAATTTTATCCAATAGAGACCTTAAAAGGTGGAATAAGAGTGTTTTGAGGAGGCTAAGTTTCATGTTTCATACTAGATCATACAAGAACATTCATTTTCTAATCAACATGGAGAGATCTCAAATGATATGGTGTTAGACATTAAGTCTCACCTTGCTAAAGAAGTTGAGATTTCAAATAAACATCTTAATTATTTGATAGTAGCTATAAAATAATCACAGTATCATTATCAAGTTCCTTTATTCATACCCATGGCTACAACAATTGAAAAACAAGAGTGCTTAAACCCATGTTTATAACTTGGAAACAAATACAATAGTCTAACGAGAAATATGTGTAGTGAAGCATAAGCTCATGTATTTAAATGGAAAGAAAGCATGAGATCATTCATCCCATACTCCTCCCTCCTCAAAATCCAAAGCCCTTCCCCTCATGGAAGTCTATTCAAAGACAAATATAACATATATATGAGGTAATGGTTGTAAAATTTGAGCTGCCCCATGAGTATAATTAAGCATCCATGGCAACACCTTTGGATTTGTCAAATATTCTTGAGTATTTCTAGTGATCCACCATGCTAATTATTGATAAATATCCTCTCTTATATGAGTAAAATAAACAATATTCAGCTGACGTAGTATAAGGTGAGATTCAATTGAGTGAACAAGAGGAAGACATCACCCATTGGTGAAGATAGGCATGATTCATTCTTTAAAAATGTAAAAAATGATGAATTTCAAGAGGTTGTTAAGGAGATAAAAGATGAGATAAAATTACAAGATGAGACACAAGGGAAAGAGGTGTCAATTTAGTAAGAATAAGATGGTTCCCATGAACTCATTGGTCATATGGTAGCTTCCATTTATCATGAAAACTCATAAAAACTTGTAGAAGTGGTAGAGAAAAATTATAAGCCATCCAATGAAGATGAGAAATAAGTTAACTTTAAGAGCATGACAATTCATCAATTTGATGTTGAAGATGAAAAAATTTCAACCAACCAATCTGAGATAGGAAAGGATGATATGTAGCCTCATGATAATGACCAAGAAAGTTATATACTTGCCCTTGTACCTTTTACTATTCAACTTGAAGGAAGTCCAATCACACTTGAACTTGTTGAGAAACAATAAATGGGTTTATTTGATATCATCCATTCATGTTAATATTTACTTGAAGGAGATTAATTTTAGGTTGAGAGAAGCAATCCCATCAAGTAATAATGAATTAACCATCCAAGAACTCAAATCCAAGAAGTTATTTTATTAGGAGATGTTTTGTTTGATCCTTTTAGGTAAGGTTATCAACTTCTCACATCATATTTAGATGTCTCTCAACTCTTGGAAGTTGTTAATAAACTCAAATAGCCTCATGAATTCAAGAAACTAGATGTATTTTTATTAGAAGTTAGAATTATAGCCATATCATAAGAGATACTTCAATATATCCAACATGACCATTAATAGCTCATGATTGAATAAGAATTGATATTGTTGATGCAAGAAAGATGGATATGGGAACTAAAATGCTAGTTACTTCCCCAAAATAACATGAACATGATAATGATCTTAACTACAAGAAGGAACTATCAAGATGTCAAAATCATACTTCAATGTTCCATGGTGGTCAATCAAGTTTTTCATTTGACCCTAGATGATAATTTTTGATCTCAGGTTAGTTATTTTAGGTTGTTTATCTTGATTCAATAAGTGGTTAGCACAAGTAGTAGTCTATTGCATTATTATGTTTGTTTCTTAGTTTAGGTTTATTTCTTGTGTTATTTATTTTGTTTTTTGTTGTTATTATAATCATAAGAGGCATTACAAAGTACAAAATCTATTTTGATACTACATGAGAGTCATCAGGACATGTTGTCATGTTTCAAACTATCATTTTCATGACAAATTAGTACGTTCCCTTGACTGATAGGTTGGTCAACCCCTATGTGTCACAAAAAATGTTGGCATTTTTGCCTAACAAGGCAAAATACCTACCTCTATAACTTGAAATTTTTCATGGGACTATTATAAGCCTTTGCATGGTGGTCTACTATAGGTATGTTGACTACAAGTGAAGGTTATGGCATTAAAATGATAAATTTGCAGTAAAAAAAGCCTAAAAATTCCAAAATACCTTTAATCACATTCATATTTATGTCATTTAATTAGTCATATGGGTTCATACTTTGGAAGTATATTTTCATACAACTCTAAAGCATAGTTTAGCCTAAAAAGACTCCCACATGTGAAATTTGGCCTAAATTTTAATGTAAAATGAATTATTACTATTTATAATATCCTTATTTTCTCATATTATAACTTATATTCCTTAAATTCATGATTCAAAGCTTTAGTTTGGAGAATATGCAATATAAAAGGCCATTTTCCATGTATTTTCATGTAGGGGTACGCATTTGTATGGTCTTTTCGATACAAAAAAAATAATAATATTGAATATGGAGCTATAATATGTGTTATAAAATAAATTCATGGAAACAATATCTCAAATATGCATAAAACTGATTCCCTTCATTTACCTAGCCCTTTTTCACATTAAGAGAGCCCTTCAGGTTTGTAGATGGTACAACCACAACATATAGTTTCAAGATCTAGAATTTTGGACAAACGAATGGGTATAAGAGAGATTATATATTTATAAATTATTTATTAATTTCTCTCTCTATCCTTCATTAACCATAATTAACAAGATGACACACTGAATATACCTTCTTCATTCAATCAAGCATATGGTTTTCTAAGATTTCTCCTCATCTAAGCATTATGATAGAAAAATGGAAGTTTGTGGAAATTTTTAAGAATATAAACCAAATTTTCATGAAGGTATTCATATTATTTCCACATTTGTGAGGTAATATAAATCTCAAGAAGATAAATGAATTCTAATTTAGTAATCTATAGGTAGTTTGGAGAGATTATGTGGTTCAGAGGTTGATCAATGGATTTCAAGATTATTTATGGCATTGGTTTATAGGTCTCCTTCATGTTCATGTATTATTATTTAAATATTATAAAATTTTCCTAAAATATACATAATAAATAATCCATCAATTTTCTCTCAATATCTTCATGGAGTCACAGTTTAGAAAAAAATTAAGGAAAATTAGCATTTGTTAAGGTTTTTGAGGAATCATAGGTTTCCATTTTAATGCCATATGCTTGTTAAAAGGCCTCAAAACTATTGTATATTATTCATGTTGTGATTATGATTATTTAATACCATTACATATGGTATTTAAATATACCTCACATGATCATTTCACATCCCTCTTCTATCATCCCAACTCACAGTCTTCTCATTACCATTCACCATTGTAAAAGGTTCATCTTCATCTCCATTCTCATTCCCATAATCCATTATCATTTTATCACATATGCATTCACTTCCACCTCATTTATATAGTATAATAATTTAGTAAAAAGTTTTTATAAACCATAATGGCTATGAAATTAAGTATGAAATCTGAGATGAATGAACACCTATATCTAATGAAAACATAGTCAAAGTTTTTCATGTAAAGTTTTAGGAAAGGAAGGACTAGAGGACATATCCTTTAAGGTATTTATTTAAAATATCTCTCTTATTTGATTTAATATAATGAGAGAGGATCATCAAAAGTATTTGTGACTTTCTTAAGGTCTATCTTTACCTCAGTCTATATAGGTAACATAGTAATCATCACCTACAACCATGCTAATAGAGGTGAGATCAAAGATGCAAACTAGGGTCAAATCAAGACCCTGAGGAGAGAGTTGAGATAATAAGAACTTAAATTAAGGTGAGATAATTAGATTGAAATTATAAGAGGTATGTTGGTTTTTTTAAGACTTAAAACTATGCTCAATTTTTACAAGAGCCAAAGTACCACACATAGTCAAGTCTATGAGGAGAAAATCCTTTAAAAAAAGGGTGGTGTAATGACTATGGAGGTGACAGTGTAGTAAATTTATGTACATGAATCAAAATTAAAGTCAAACTAAGGGTAATGTCAATTCAAAATAGGTCATATTTTCACAAGAATATTCACCTATAATAGGGGTATAAGTCTCTTGAAGTATGCTAATCCTTCACCCTAATCAAGGTTGTGGGGAAGGTTGTCATGTATTTAGGATTAAATGAGGTTTTTTTCCTAGGTTTTATTTTCAATTGGAATGGTTTTAATATTTATAATAAAACATGAGGTTCAAATTACAATGTAATATAGTCATTTACCTCATCAAACATCATTTACAACCTTCTTAACATAAGCCTATCTCTAAGTTACAAAGAGGATGATAGTAGAGTGTCTATGAAAGGTTACCATGGTCAAATGTAAGTTTCATAAGAAAAATGGAAATTTGGAATAATTAAATGTATAGATAATGGCTCCCAAATAAATACATATAGTCAAGGTTAACTTTGAAATGACCACACACATCAAATGCTAATATTAATTGTATTGACACATTCACATACCCTAAAGGTGAAATTAAATATACATTAATTAAATAAGGAATCATGTGAGGTAATATATTAATCCAATTGGTCATCTAATGTCTTTATAAATTCACCAAAATAATATGTCCTATATTTCCCACTAAATAAAGTATAGTACACAGGCCTGTGTATAGAATTAGGATTATGTAGGAGCCTAAGAACATTGTTTGAAGAGTAATATGATAATTAAAGAGATTAAAGTTTTTAAATGAATTAAGAGATATTAAAAGTGAAATGTTATGGTGAAATATATACAAAAAACTTCAATTTACCCAATTATCATCTACAGTAGTGTTAGTAAGAGAGTCACATGAGGTCTTTAAAGAGATATGGTATAATGATGGGTTGCATAGGGATGAAAAGTGACAAATGAAGGATAAAATTTATTGAAATAAGGTTATAATAGAATTTAAAAATATTTTTTGAAACTATTAGACCAAAATATAAAGGTAAAACATGAAAACATAATACTTTAACACTAAAACACAGTCATGCCTATCCATAGTCAACTCCATTGACAATTTTGGGGAAATTTATCATTTTGAGTCCTATACAAGTGGAATTAGCCTCCAAATTTTGGTAAAACTGATAATTAGGAATATATATATAGATTAATATGAAATTTTATAGGTCACACTATTAGTGTAATCATCCATTGTTTCATCATAGTCATGTGTTTGTCTATTGATAGTAAGAGATGGAGCTAGGAGACCTTCTTGGATGGACTTAAGGTTTCACACAGGGTTTAAAATTAATGAAAGGTTATATAAGGAAATTTAAGGTTATTTATAAGTCTTAAAAAAAATTCTAATATTTATCACATTCATACTTTTGTGCAAAAATTCCCAAGAGGGCTAGCTCAGTGAGAAAGATCCAAAATAAGCATTTATGCATAGTCTTAAACATTTAATTGTTCCAAGGTTTATTTGAATTATAATATAATTGATACATATGTCGAAAGTTATTTTAAGGTTTCATTATGGATAATAACCTAGGTTGAGAAAGTATAAGCACAAACTCAGTCACTAAGGCGTCAAGCTGGACTACCAAGAAACCCTATGCTAGTGGAATCAAGACATGCAAAGCATAAGGTAACCCTAAATATAAAAAAAGAGTGTTTTAAATATGATAACATGTTTTATTGGTTTTAAACTCCATAAAATATATTAATTAAGGAGGAAATACTTGAAAACCTCTATCTTATAGACACATATGTAGGCAGACCAAACCTATAGGTAACCACTTGAAGAAGAGAGTAGAGTTGAAGTTTTATTGTTTGAAGATGAGATTTTTTTTTGAGATAGGGTATAAATAATAATTTTCATTATGTTTTTGTATTCAAAATTCCCATACATGTTATTCAGACCTCTAATACCCAAATTATGCCTAAAATCTTATTTTAGGCCTAGAAGGACTATAACACCAAAAGACACTTGAAGACCCTATAAAGAAAATATGACATCATGATAAGGTACAATCAGTTATTATAGGTACCATAAATTATATTAAAATTATATAAATATAATATAAAGGCCATTTTTAGTCTTAAATACTAATTTGAATAATACAGTCAAGAGAGTCAGTTTGAGCTACCTATTCAAGAGCTCATGTCTTTCACCACAAGCAGAATTTGACCAAATTATCTTACAATTATTTTAGGACACATTTAATTAAAATAAATAAATGATTGAGATTATTTAGAAGATGAGGTTTATGAATAATCACTAAGACTATACGCAGGTCTAAAATGCATTCAAAATACTATAAACAAACTTCTCTACATACGTATCTTTCGACACATTTTCAATGGGAACCCATGATTATTATGAAATTTGAATGGGTACATGGAAAAAATATCCATGGAAATAATTTTAGGTTTAGAGGTCCACACTTTATGAACCATCATTAAGAAGCTTCACCTTCAAAACCCTCCCTAAACCCTACTACATACCAGTTTTGGGAAATGTAATGTTTATTGAATTAAAAAAACACATGAATCATCCTAGAAAATATTTAATAATGAATTAAAATTATATAAGGTCTTGGACATCGTACCATAATGTACATAATTGTACATAACTATCATAAAATGGGGGTTTTTGAGGAAAAAGTGTAGAAATAGAGGTATAAGATAGTTTTAAATGGTTATAATCATTGGATAATGAAGTTTGGAAATTTGTATACCTTATAAAACCATTATATGATAAAAAAAAATCTTGTCATTTCCCTTGTGATTTTTTTGAAAATCTAGTCTATAGAATTAAAGGACAAGGTGACCTAGTTAACTAGTTTGACCAAGTTTTAGGTGTTTATTGCTCAAGGATAATTGTTTCATGATATGAGTAATTTATTAATACCTGAAAATAATTATATTTATGTTCCTAATGGTTTAATTTATGCTTTTACATCCATCAATTGCAATAAGTTAAGCTACTACGCCTAATTGGACTAGTAGAACTATTTGGTCAATCAAGTAAAGTGGAAAATGGCATTAAAGTCTATTGATAAGAGTTAATATAAATTATCCAAAAAAAATAACTAATATTAATTGGAAATAACATGAATAATATATCTTTAAGTGGATGTTGAATGAGTTAACTATTCTTCAAGTGGCATTTCCATGCACAACTAATTTTTGAGTTGTCAACTAACACATGATTGATCTTTATCATGAATTGAATGACCCTTAAGAGATAATAAATACATGATTTACCTTAAAATATATGATTTAATCAACCAATTTATTGTGTATCATGATTCAAAATGAGTTTTAATAAGTCAACTATGGCCCATCACCTTGTTTTCAATGCCAAAGAGCTCATTTATGGATTATGCAAGAGCATTAGAAATAAAGAGATGTTTTGAGGAATATTGGTATAAAGTTTTAGCTAAATTAATATTTATTTTTATTATCATTCATGACTCTTTATTCTATCCTCTACACCAAATTCTAATTCTCTCTATTCATTGTTTTATATATTCAGGATTTGAGGTGTTATTTAAGGATCCCTCTCTTGGGCATGATGAAAGTCTACTAAGATTTAGCTTTGTAACCTCTTGAGATAATAAAAATGACTATTTTATATTAATTTATATAGTTTTAGTGTGTTTATATTATCATTATTATTTGCAGATGTGGTAGTATTTTCTCCCTTGGTAGGATCTAATTTCACCTAATTACTAGTAGTCATTTTATGCAGGTCATATAGAGTGTTTGATTTTGAGTGACTAAGCTAATAGGTGAGATATTAAATAGTTAGTTCATTGAATTAGGCCTTCCATCATTATCCTCATGCTTTGATCACCTGATGGAACCTTTATGTGAAATACTTTTGCATATGAGTCCCTTGCAGTTGTAAGATTCATTAATTTGTGTTGTTTATTAGTGTTAGTTAGAGTTCAAATTAAGTGGATGAACCAACAATATAGGTGTATCACCATCACTATAATATTATTTTCATTTCAGTTATCTTTATAACTCTTTTCACCCAAAAATAAAAGTAGGTTTTAGTAGCAGATCCATAGTTGATGCATCAAAGGAGCTAGCCTCATAATCTAGAGGTTTGGTCTAAGATACAGGTATCACATAGCCAACATACCAATCTAATGTTAGTCCATGTTTGAATGAGATTTGAGAAATATACTTCATTAGGGTATAACTCAGGTTGATAATAGTTATGGAAGCCTAATGGGATATAGTTTCAACCATTAGAGTATTCATTTGCAGCATCTTGGTATTCAAAAGTAGTTTCAAACATTCATATGGTCATCATCTTTGAGATAAAAGGCATCTCTTATTCATAAATTCATGTATTTCATATGGCTTGTGATAATATATAGTTTTATATGGGTTAGATTCCTATCATTCACTACCTTATCAATAACCCTTTGATCTATCCTAAATCTAATATGATCTATATCCATGATCTGAGCAACATTTCAGGGACAATTTGGGTGATGGTTCTACCCCAATTGGTGGCAGAAATTTTGGGAACCATAACTTTTACACCATATCTCCATTTGACTCCCCATTTCAACCATTGGAAAAAAACAAATGGAAGTGCCCCAAATTTCAATTTTATTAGTGTAGTCAAAAAATAGTAAGTTTCTAAATATAGTAATTCCTTAAATTATGGTATTGTTATAAATCATGGAACTTGAACCACTTAATCTCCCTCAAGATTGGTGACCTTCCACATCCTCCTCATACCATCAAAACATGTATAAATGAATATGTAACCTAAAATAGAAACTAGACATCTCTTCTTAAAAATATGCATATGTTTGGGTCTACAAATTTGATGAATAAAACATCTCTTCTCAGAGATAACATTATTGTTATTGTGTTGTTCTTGTTTCTTGAATTATCTTTCAACTAAAGCTTTTGAGTTTTAGATCAATCCATCTCATTACGATCCCTATTAACCTTATATTAACCGTAATCAATAATATGTGAGTCACTATCAAACCTATGATCCTTGCAAACCTCATTCACTTCCTTGGTAGCTTGATTATCAACCTAATTAGTCATGTTAATCTCATGACATTCTTGATCAGCTCATCCAAGTTCCAAGACAATCCATATCAAGATTTAAATAAACCTTATTTATCTATGAAAAACATATGGTGAGCATTGACACACAAAATAGATATGGATAGGAGATTCATATACATGAGATTAAGATCATGAGATCTTCAATGTAGCAATCTAAAAAAGTGTCCACATATTTCATAAGACAAGGCCATTCAAAAGTCAATGGTGATATGTTGGACACAGGTGGCCTAATTTTAAGAATTGAAGAGAATTTGGTAGTCCATGAGAGATACTAGGTTCACCATAACTATGAACATGTTCCTTCCATCATTCCACATCATTATTTCATGGAGCTACCTTTTCCACCTCAAGAGTTTCAAAAAAATTGTGTCATAACCAACAAAATTACTCACAAGCCTTACCAAGCTTTCCTACTTGGAAGTGTATCCAAGAGAGACCTCAAAAGTTAGAAGAAGAGTGTTTTGAGTAGGCTATGTTCCATGTTTAAAAATATATCATACAATAAACTTAATTTTATAATCAGTAGGGAGATATCTCAAATGAAATGGTGTCAGACTTCGAGGCTCACCTTGCTAAATAGGTTGAGATTACAAACCAATATCTTTATTAGTCAATAATAGATGCAAAATCAACACAATATCATCATCAAGTTCACCCATTCATACCCATGGTTTAAATAAATGTAAAATAATAAGTCCCTAAACCCAAGTTTATGACTTGGAAAAAATACAATAGTCTAGGGAGAGAGATGAATAATTAAGCATAAGCTCAATTGTTGAAATAGAAATAAAACATGAGATCATTCACCCTACACTCCTCCCTCATCAAAATTTCAAGGCCTTCCCCTAATTTAATTATATTTATGTAAAAATAATATAGAGAGAGGATGTGATGATTATCAAAGATGAGCAACCCCCTGAGCAAAATCAAGCATCCATGGCAATACCTTTAGATTTGTCTCATATTCTTGAGTATTTTTAGGGATTCACTATGTCAATTATTAAGAAGGAGACTCTTTTTTGTGATTTAAATGAATAATATTAAGCTATGTTATTATAATATGAGAGTCACTTGAGTGAATAAGAGGAGGACATCACCATTGAAATACCCCTTGGAAAAGATAGGCCTGATTAAATCATTAAGAATGCAAAATAGGATGAATTGTAAGAGGTTACTACTGAGATAAAAGATGGGATAAAATTAAAAGATGAGATACAAGAGAAAAATGTGTCAATTTATAAATAATAATATGGTTCCCATGAACTCATTGGTCATATAGTATCTACCATTCATCATGAAGACTCATAAGAACTTGTAGAAGTGGTAGAGGACAAGTACAATCCAACCAATGAAGATGAGGAACAAGTTAACTTTGAGAGCATATAAAGTAATCAAACTAATTTGTAAGATGAAATAATTTCAATTGACCAATCTATGATAGTAAGGAATGATTTTCATCCTCATGATCATGACCAAGAAAGTGATATGCTTGCCTCTGTACCTTCTACTATTTAGCTTGAAGAAAGTCCAATAACACTTGATCTTGTTGAGAACCAATCAATGGGCTTTTTTGATATCATACATTTAGTTTATTTTTTACTTGAAGGAGATTTATTTTAGGTTGAGATAAGTTTTCCCATCAAGAAAAAAGGAATATACCCTCCAAACAATCAAATCCAGTAAGTTGTCTTATTAGGAGATGATTTGTTTGATCTTTTCAGGCAATGTTATCAACTTCTCACTTCATTTTAAGATGTCTCTCCACTCTTGGAATTTGTAAATGAAATAAAATGGCCTCAATAAGTCATGAAACTAGATGCATCTATCTTAGAATCCATCCTTACATCTATAACACAAGAGACACTTTAAGCTATCAAACATGACTATTAACAACTCATGATTGAAGAAGAATTGATATTGTTGATGGAAGAAATATGGATATGGGAGGAGTGTGATTGGGTATTGGACTCACATTTACAATTCATTCACCTAAAATTAGAGCTAGAATGCCTAAATGCTTCCCTAAAATTACATGAATATGGTAATGCTTTTGGATACAAGGAGCTATCAAGATGTGGCAATCATACTTCAAGGTTCCATGGTGGTCAATAAAGTGTTAAGTTTTACAATGGAAGACAATTTTTGATCTCAAGTTAGTAAATTTAGGTTTTTTGTCTTGTTTTAATAATTGGTTAGCAAAATTAATAGTTTATTGCCTTGTTGCTATATTTATCTTGTTTTATTGTTTCCTTAGGTTAGGTGTGTTTGTTTCTTAGTTTATGTTTGTTTATTGTGTTTATTACTCTATGTCTTATTATTTTTGTTGTCATAATAAGTTTTAAAAAGTAAAAAATCTATTTTGGTAGTCCATGAGAGTCATCAAGCCAATTTTTCATGTTTCAAACTATGATCATCATGAAAAATTAGTAGGTTCCCTTAAACATTAGGTTATTCAACCCATGTGAGTCACCAAAAATGTTGGGAATTTGGCCTGTCAATGGAAAACACCAACCCCTATAACTTTAATCTTTTCATGGCAATGTTATGAACCTCTACGTGGTGATATACTATAGCTATGTTTACTAAACATGAAGGTTTTGGAATTTAAATGATAAATTTGGAGTAAAAACCCACTAAAAAATACAAAATAACTTTAATCACCTTCATATTGATGTCATTTTTTTAGTCATATGGTTTCATACTTTTGAAGTATCTTTTCGTACAACTCTAAAGCATAGTTTGGCCTCAAAAGACTCTCACATGTAAAATTTGGCCTCATGTTGATGTGAAATGAATTATTAATTGTTATAATCTCCATATTGACTCGTATTCTCCCTCATATGACCTAAATTAGTTGTTAAAATCTTTAGTTTGGATAATATACAAGAGAAAGTCCATTTTTCATGTATTTTCCTAAAGGAGTACAAATTTATGTGGCCCTTTCCATACAATAGAGATCAATAGATTGAAGGTGGAGTTATCAAAAGTGTTATAAAATATATTAATGGAAATGATATCTTAAAAAACTAAAAAATTTATTCCCTTCATTGACCTATCTCCTTTGCACATCAACAAAGCCCTTTAGGTTTGTAGATGGTACAACCATGAGAGATAGTTTCAAGATCTAGAATTTTGGGTAGAGGAAGGGGTCTGAGAGATATTATAGATTTTATAATTGGTTATTAGTTAATATCTCTATCCTTCATGAAAATCCTTTAAAAAATAAGGCACTCACTATGCCTTCATTCAAGCAAGTAACTAGTTTTTTGAGATTTGTCCTCGTTTGGGCATTATGACATAAAATGGAAGTCTTTAGAGATTTTCAAGAATATGAACCATCTTTACATGACAATATTCAGATTATTTACACATGTGTGACATCATATGGCTCTCAATAATATAAATTAATATCAACTCTATAGTTTTTATGTATTTTGGAGAGATTATATGGTTCAGACGTTGATCCATGGATTTCAAGATTCTTTATGACATTGTTTTGAAGGTCTCCTTCATGTTAATGTATTATTATATAAATATTATTAAATTTTACTCAAATATAAATATAAAATAGTCCATAAATTTTCTCTCTATATCTTCATGGAGTCTCAATTTAGTAATAATTAATGAAACCTTGAATTTGTAAAGGTTTTTGATGAATCACGAGTTTCTATTTTAGCACCATATGCTTATTTGAAGGATTCCAAAATATTATATATTTTTGAAGGTGTGATCATGATTTATTAATACAATTAAATATGATCTTGAAATACACTTCACATGATCATTTCAAATCCCTCTTGTGTCATCCCATCTCACAATCATCTCACTGCCATTCAACATTGTAAAAGCTTCATCTCCATCTCTATTCTCATTCCCATCATCCATTATAATTTTATTACCTATCCACTCACTTTCACCTCATTGATACACAATAATTAAGGAGTAAATTTTTTTTATAAAGAATCATGGCTATGATTTTAATTATGAAATCATAAAATATGGATAAAACTAAGAAGAATGATCACCTACAACCAGTGAAAACATAGTTAAGAGTTTCCATGGTCAGTTGTAGGAAAGGAGGGACTAAAGGACATCTCCTTGAAGGTCTTTATTTAAAATATATATTTTGGTTTATTTAAAATAAGTAGAGAGTTTCATAAACAATATTTGTGACTTTATCAAGGTCTATCTTCACCTTAGTTTTTACAGGAAACAAAATAATCATCACCTATAACCATGATAACAGAGGTGAGATCAAAGATGAAAATTGGGGTCAAACCAAGACTTTAAGGAGAGGGTTGAGATAATAAGAAATTAAATAAATGTGAGATATTTATATTGAGATAAGAAGAGGTATGTTTATGTTTTTTAAGCCCTAAAACTATGCTCAACCTATACAAGAGCCAAACTTCCACACATAGTCAAATCAATGAGAAGAAAAACCTATTTGCAAAAAAGGTAGAGTAATGACTATGGAGGTGATAGTGTAGTAAATTTATGTACATGAAAAAATAATAAAGGTAAACTTAAGTTATTAAAAATTTATAATATATCATATTTTCATAAGAATCTCAACCTACAATAGGGCTAGCTGTCTCTTGAAGTATGCCAATCCTTCACCAAGATAAATAGTGTGAAGAATGTTTTCATGTCTTTAGGATTCAATAAGATTTTTTACATAGGTTTTACATTGAATTAGAAGGGTGTGAATAATTATATAAAAACGTGAGGTTAAAATTACAAAGTAACATAGTCATTTAACTCATTAAATATCATCTACAACCTTCTCAACATAATCCTATCTCTAAGTTACAAAGAGGATGAGAGAAAAGTGTATATGAAAGGTTACCATGGTCAAATGGAAGTTTAATAAGTAAATTTAAATGTGTAATAATTCAAGGTATATATAAGTGTGCCCAAATAAAGATATATATTCAAGGTCAACTTTGAAATGACCACACATAACCAATGTCAACGTTAATTATATTGACACATTCACATACCCTAAAGGTACAATTCAAGATACATTCATCCAATAAAGAAGCATGTGAGGTCATATATACATTTAATTGGTTATATTATTTCTTCATAACTTCATCAAAATCATATTTCATCTATTTCAAATGTAGGAAATTATAGTTCATAGGCCTGTGTACAAAATTATGATTGTGTAGGAGCCTGAGCACACTATTTGAAGAGTAATATGCTAAAGAAAGAGATGAAAGGAAGTTTAAAAATTATATGGGAGGCCTAAAATGTGACAAGTGATGGTGAAATATATACAAAAAACTTCTATTTCATTAATTATAGTCTACAATAGTGTTAGCACGACAGTCACATGAGGTCTTTGAAGAGATATGGTATGATGATGGGTTGCATATAGCTAAAAAGTGACCAGTGATGGATAAAATTTATTGAAATGAGGTTCTAATATAATTTTAAAATACTTTTTGACAATATTAGACTCAAATACAAAGGTAAAACATGATAACATAGTCCTTTAACATCAAAACACAATCATGCCTACTAATAGTCAACAAACAGAATCAATTACATTGACAGTATTGGGTAAATTTGTCATTTTGAGTTCTCTATGGGTGGAATTATCCTATTAATTTTGTAAAAAATTATAATTATTAATATATCATTATTATTATGCAATCCTATAAGTCACACTAATAGGTTAAGCATCCACTATTTTAACACAATCATATGCTTGTCTATTGACATTTAGAGATGGAGCTATGAAACCTTCTTAGAGAGATTTAAGGTTTGATAGAGGGTTTAAAATTAATTAAATGATTTATGAGGTAATTTAATTTTTTTTATAAGTCATAAAAAACTTTATGAGTGTGATCTCATTTATAATTTCATGCAAAAATGCCCTTGAAGGCTAACTAAGTGAGAAAGATCCAAAATAGGCTTATGTACATAGTCTTAAAATTTTACTTGTTTCAAGGTTTATTTGAAGTATCATATAATTTATATATATGTTTAAATTTATTTTAAGGTATCATGATGGTGAATAACATAGGTTAAGCAAGTATAAACACAAACTTAGTAATTGAGAGCCTTTCAAGCTGGACTGGCAAGAGACCCTAGACTAGTGGAATCAAGGCATGTAGAACATAAGGTAACCCTAAATATAGAAAAAAGAGTGTTATAAATATTATAACATGTTTTATATGTTAAAAAATCCTTAAATTATATTTATTAATGAGGAAATACTTACAAACCTATGTCACACACACACACACACACACACACACACACACACACACACACACACACACACACACACACACACACACACACACACACAGAGGCAGGTAAACCAAGCTTATAGGTAACCACTTGAAGAAGAGAGTAGAGTTGATGTTTGACCATTTTAATATGATAAAAAAATTAAAAAAGGTATAAAAAATAGGTTTAATTATGTTTTTATATTAAAAAATCATCTATAGTTCCCTCAGACCTCCAACACCTAGATTAGGCCTCAAAGCATGTTTTAGCCCTAGAAGGTTTACAATACCAAAAGACAATTGAAAACCCTATCAATAAAATATGGAATCATGATAAGGTATGATGAGTTTTTGTATTTCCCATAAATTTTATTTAAATTATATAAATATAATTGGAAAGGCCATTTTTAGTCTTAAAGACCAATTGGAACTATGTAGTCAAGATAGTCAATTTAACTACCTATTCAAGAGCTCATATCCTTCACCACAAGAGGACTTTGAAAAAAATATATTAGATTTATTTTAAGAACTTTATTTACTTGAAATAAATTAATGATTTAATTTTGTTGAGGATGTGATGTTTATGAATCATCACTAAGACTATAAGAAGGTCTAGAATGCATTCAGAACCCTATAAACAAAGTTCTCTACATACATATCTTTTCACATGTTTTGCATGGGAACCCAATATTTTCAATAAATTTGAAGAGGTATATGGATTAAATATCCATGCTAAAAAAAATTTGTTTGGAGTTCCATACATTATGAACCATCATTAAGAAGGTTCACCTCAAAAATCCTCCCTAAACCCTACTATAAACCAGTTTTGGGAAAAGTAAACTTTCTTCAACTCAAACTCCCATGAATAATCCTATGTAATCTTGAATCATGAATTAAACTCAGATAATGTCTTGGCCATGGTACCTTTATTTATGAAACTATATGGACCTATGATAAAATAGGATTTTTTGAGTAACAAGTGTAGAAATAGAGGTACAAGATAGTTTAAAAAGATTTCAATCATTGGAGATTGATGTTTGGTACTTTTTAAACCTTATAAAATCATCATATGATAAAAAAACATGATTTTAAATTCCCCTATGATTTCATTCAAAATAGCTAGTTTGTAGGATTAAATGACAAGGTATTCAACTAGTTTAACCAAGTTTTAGGTGTTTCTTGCTCAAAGAGACCTATTTCATGATATGAGTAATTGAATCTTGTCTCAAAATGACTATATTTATACATTTTTATGGTTTCATGTAGGTTTTTATTGACATCAAGTGAAAAAATTTATGTTAATAGGTGTAATTGTCCTAGTAGACCTATTTGGTCATTCATGTAATGTGGAAAATGGCATTAAAGGCTATTAATAAGAGTTGATACATAGTATCTACACCACATAATTTATATTAAGTGGAAATATCATTCATAATATACCCTTAAGTATACAATGAATGAGTTAACTAGTCTTTAAGAGGAATTTTTATTCACAACTAGTCCTTGAGTTGTTAATCTACACATAACTGATATTTATCATGAGTTTATTGAACCTTAAGAGATAATCAATGAATTATTAATCTTCAAGGATAATGTAAGATTTGATACATAGTATTCAAACCAAATTACTAATATTAAGTGAAAATCACATGCATAATATATCCTTAAGTGGATGATGAATGAGTTAACTAGTCTTCATGTGGTATTTCCATGCACAATTAGTCCTTGATTTGTTAATCAACACATAATCGATCATTATAATAATTTGAATAACCATTAAGATATAATAAATTCATTATGAACCTTCAAGTATAGGATCTATCTAACTAATTTATGGTTTATAATGCTTCAAAATGAGTTTTAACAAGTCAACTATGGCCCACCACCTTGTTTTCAATGCCAAAGAGCTCATTCAAGGATCATACAAGTGCACTAGACACAGATAGATGTTTTAAAGACAATTGATATCAATTTTTAACTAAATTAAAGTTGAGTTAATGTTAATTTTTTACTCTTTCTTCTTTCCTCTATGCCAAATTCTTATTCACTCTATTCATTGTTTTATATATTCAAGTTTTTAGGCCTTATTTCAAGATCCCTCTCTTGGGCATGATGAAACACTACCAAGATTGAGCTTTATAGCCTCTTCAGATAGTAAAAATGACTATTTTAGATTATTTTATATAATTTTATTATATTTATATTAGTTTTATTTGCACATATGGTATTATTTCTTCCCTTGAGAAGTGTTAATCTCAGCTAGTAACTAGTATGTCATCTTATGTAGGGCATATATAGTGTTTGATGCTAAGTGACTGAGCTAATAGTGGATATATCCATTGGTTAGTGTTTTTAATTAGGCCATCCATACTTTCCCTCATGATTTTATCTCTTTATGTAACCTTTATGTGAAACACTTTTGCATAAGAATCCTTGGGAGTTGTAAGATTCAGTGATTTGCATTGCTTATTAGTGTTAGTTGGAGTTCAAATTGAGTGGATGAACCAAAAATATAAGTGTATAACCATCACTATAATATGACTTCCCTTTTACCCCGTAAATCAAAGTAGGTTTTAGTAATATATCTAGAGTTGATACATCATAGGAGTTATCTTCATAATCTAGAGGTTTGGTCTAAGATATAGGTGTCCCATAGCTTTTAGACAAATATAATTTTAGTCCAACTTAAAAGGACATATGAGAAGTCTATTTCATTAGGGTGAAACTTGAGTTTCTAACAAAAAAGACCAATTATTTATCAATTAATTTCAAGTTACTACTTATTCTTTTATCATTGTATTTTGTATTACAAAATTTGCATTATCCAACATTTGTGTGAGGTTTGTGTTGTGTGTTTCAATTAGATCAATCACATTGATCCAATTACATGTGTACTTAATTTCATTTGTTTAGATATCATCTTCCAAAATATTTCTCTATTTTTAAAACATTATCATCTTTATAAATACATATTGTCAATATTTTTTGCCTATAGTACATAGTCACTTTGTTTGACTATGTATCCTTACGAGACTAATCAATTTCCCCTTTTCAAGTATACAGTTGACCCATCCAACTTTGTATCTTTCCCATTTTTTTAGTTTATTCATCTATAGTAAACAATTAACCTATATGACTATGTATCCCTCTAACATGTTTTAATTTAATATTTTGTAGCACACAATTGACCAACTTGATTGTGTTATTTTATTTACTATTTTATGAACCTTTTTCACATACTCTGTCAATCTAATTGACTCTGTACCTATTGGTCAATACTATTTGTTTGGTTCAATCTTATTTTTTTTTCCTTCTTTCTTCTTGATTTATGACTCTTTCTTCAAGAATCATAAAATCCCATATCATAGTATTTTTGGACAATTTGAATCCTTTAGATGCTATATGGGATGTTATTTTCTTCTTACCTTCACTTATAAATAATATCTTCACTATTGGATCTCCTCTTCTCCTCCCTCATCTTTAGATTGTAACATGGTTTAAATCACTCAAATAGATGATATTGGTGGTTCAAATCCTTTTCAAACTTATCAAGACAATTCCCATCTTCAATCATCTCACCATAATGTGGGGTAAATTGATACAAGCCTATGTAATAAACCCATAGGAAATCTACCACCTAAAAAACCTCCCCATAATACTAATTCATGGAATCCTCCTAAAAACACAAACCCATGAATTAATACAAATCAAATTCTTGTATAAATAGTGTACCAAATTAACATCATGTAAACATATAACACCTCCCAAATGATACAAATATAACATCATTTTATCAACATGGCTAATCAACCTATCGTTCTTCTTCCTCACAATAGCAAAATTTTATCCCTCCACCTCGTAGATATGTCAAAGGAAATGTTATCACAAAAATATCATGCATAATAAAATTCCTTAAAACATTCAAAATGAGACTTTATCCCCTTTCATTATTTCTATTGACATTGTAATATATCTCTAACTATTAAATAAGATGGGACTAAAGATCCTATAGTTTTTCTTAAGGCATTTGATAATCTTAATAGAGAGTGGATCTAAACTAATTCCTTCACCACAACTAAAATTTTATTTAAAACCTTCATGGGTGATGTATTATAATGGTATAACCAACTTCCCTAACATTATATATGGAAACTAGAGGATCTATTCAATCCTTAAGTCAAATAATTCCAACACAATTATCTTCCCAAAAATTGCCTTAGTCATTTCATCAATGCTAAGAAATCCCCTAATGAACCATCTCATGATTTTGTCAAAAAATCAAAATATTTGTCTCAAAAGGCCATTCACAACATGAATGATGATAATTTATTTAAACTCTTTATAATGGAATTAACACCTTCACTCTAATCTAAGGTTTGAGCTTTTTCTCCTTAAACTTTAAATGATGCACTTGACCAAGCTAAGCATTAAGACTTATTAAAGAAATAGTTTGAAACTAACACTAATATCATTAATCTATATTTAAAAAATTAAACCAATGTAATAATTGGTAACCCTCCTCAACCCAAACTAGGAGTAGTAAAAGTGGAAAATCCCTAACATTCTCATACACCATTAACTATGAAACAAATGAAACGAATTTTAGCATATTTTAAACCATTAACATACCGTAATAATCCCCTTAAAAGATATGACCCTAATAAAATTTTTTGTTTTCAGACCAATATAGGTCATTTCCATGAAACATGTTGAGGGATTATAAAATTTTCAATTTATTTTATGATAGGTAATTCATCCAATCATGATGCCATGATCAAAATTCATCATCAAGATAACACTAATACTTATCAAAAGAAATGAGATTCCAAAGCTTCCTCCTATAACAACCCAAAATATTTTTATACATGTAAACCTCAAGAAGAAAACAAGGATATTTTTGTGATTGATTCCAATTATGATCAATACTACACCAATTCCCAATATGTAAATATGGCTAAGGTCAATTATCAATGATAACCAGCCCACAAAGATCTTGCCACCAAACCAAAGAAATAGTCTTTGTAATATAAAATTATTAGAGATACTACTACCACTAACTTATATTTGGAAACCAACAAGGAATCAATTCCTCCATCCAAACCTCTAACCACTTTTATTCCTCTTAAACATATTTTACCTTCAAAGCCTCATGCTAGTTTTTATACTTCTAAAACTCATTAGAACTTCCTAGAAGAACTCAAATATAATCCTTGAAAAATTCTTGTCATTGAGTCAGTGTATACCTCTCCTTCTCATCATAAATTCCTAACGTAATAACTCTATGAAATCAAAGAACCATCTCCCTTAGAAGAGGAACCACCCTCTAATGAGCCTCAACTAACAGAAGTCAATACCATTGAATCTATTTTTCCTTCTTCAAAACCTTCCATAGAGTTCCTTGAAAAATATTATCAATGATGAAATTATCTTTTGAGATGATGATCATCTCTTTATAGAATATCCATTAATAACACCCTTAGTCAAAAATTATTAGTAGACAAAGGGTTGGGAATTAATTTAACATCTCTTTGGCTCATTCAAAAACATAGATCTAACAAATATTATCCAAATTAAACTCATTTAACATGTCATGGATTTCAAAACACTAATCAAAATCAATATGGTTGTAATTGGATCCCTCTTAATATTTGATCTAAAACTATATGTACTAAGCTTATGGTTCTTGATTAACAATTATCTTATAACATATTTTTAGGATGCTCATCACATGAAGATTATTTACTCTTATAAAATTTAATGTACCAAGATCATTCATAATATAAAATGGTATAAACATGAATTGAATTGTAACCCACGTAGTATTTAGCTTCCTAATCTTAAATATTAGTATCAAATTCACACTATTCTAGAAACTAATTGTGTGCCTTTACAAAAATTCATCAAGACGAATCCATATTTACACATCACTCTTGTTGATTTTAGTGATGATGATCCAAATTATTTTGAAAACACATGCAATACTACCAAGTTACCTCTTTACATTTTGCAGTGTATTCCTCTTTCATTGTTACCTTATGATCATACCATCCTTCTTCTTGATGATATCACCAACTTCCCTCCTCCATGTAATGTACATGAAGCATCCTATATAGAGGAGGATTTCACAAGTAATGACTATGGAGTGGCTAAAGTATTTCAATACATTTTGATTATGTTAGTGCATAAATTTAGTGATCTAGGTGTCTCAACTTCCAATGTTTCTTTCAAGTAAAAAACAAGTACTATTTATCCAAATTATGATGATAATTACATTATGCCCCAAGATCAATAAAGATATTTAGATTTTCAACATTATAAAAAAAAATTATCTGAAATACATGCTTTTAACTATGATTTTCATACCATTTCCATGGATTTTGAGTCACAACCTGAAGGCCATGTACCTCCATCAAATTATCCACTTCTTGATACTCTTTGGGTTGTTTAAAAAATATTTCCTATTACATCTTCAAACTTATAAAAACTATTATACCTCCTATCACACTAGTTATTTTATTTAATTCACTTCCCATCACTAATTCTAAATATAAACCAATTAAATCAAATCAGCCTTCTTCTATATTTCCAGCTACTCTCAAGATCACTCTTGATGCCAAGGCCATAGATATATTCTAGATATATTTTGAATACAATCACCATCTTAAAAAAATCATAAATAACATTATGGAATATTATGGACCTATACCCATGTTACCTATCAATGAATCTATCCTTGAATTTCTCTATGATTGAGAACCTAAACTCCCTCAATAACATCAAAAACTATGTAATTTAAATTTTAAGGCTCCTCATTTAAAAAAAATAATTTTTATAATTGATCCTAAAACTAATCCCATGTACTCTCTTCCTAACACACCATATCATTTTCAAAATTAAAATGCTATGCTTATCAAGGAAATTATAAGAATCAAATATGGCACACCCTAATGTCCTCAACCTATAATAGCTTTTATATAACTCAAACCAATTTAACATGATAACTTTAGATTATTATCCAATAAATATTGTGAGTATCTCACTTGGTCATATGAGCACATGTCTGTCATCATTCCTAGTATAATGATGCAAAACATTATCACACATCTGGACACCAAACTTGTTCAACAAAAATAATAGAAATTTCCCCACAAAGTTTCCACCTTATTTAATAAATAAATTATTAAACTATTAGATGCAAAATTTATCAAACATATGCAATATTATGAATGTGTCTTCAATATTTTCCCCATTCATAAAAAAATCACCATGGTCATTCACATTTGCATTGATTTTTTGTAACCTCAATCTCGCTTTTCCTAAGGACAACTTTCCATTACCTTTAATATATGCCATCATCAATTCTACTATTGGATACAATTTTTTTTCCATAATGGATTAGTTTTAGGGATAAAATCAAATTAATATCACCCTTGAATACCAACACAAGTTAAATTTCACCACAAAATGGGGCACCTATTGTTATGTTAAAGATCCTTTCAACCTTAAAAATGCTAGAGATACTTTTCAATGAGATATGACAAAAAAAAATTATGGCCTTATCCATAGGATCATGGAAACCTATGTGGATGATCTCATTGATAAATATAAAATATAAAACACTAGTATTTATTATATTTCCATCATCTTTGATCAACTCATCAAATATAAAGTTAGACTCAACCCTTCAAAATATGCTTTTGTCATTCTATCTAGGAAATTTCTAGGGTTATTAGTCTCTCTTCAAGGTATTGATTCCAATATCACTAAAAATAATGCTATAATCAACATTCCTATGTCTCATTCCATTATAGACATTTTTACTTACCTTGGAAAGCTTGGGGTAATATGATTATTTGTCACCAAAATGGATTATCACATCTTTTTTTTTAATTACCTTATCAAGAAAGGTAATGCTTTAGAATGGACCATTACTTTTTATAATGCATTTGAAAACATTAAATAATAATTGATACATCTAGCCACCCTTCTTCCACCTTCTAATGACCATCCTTTAATTTTTTACACTTATTCTACACAAGTATCAGTTCGGGCAATGCTTTCCCAACAAGATGATACTGTAAGAGAGTATGTTATCTACTATATTTGTTGAGGCCTCATTGATTAAAAAAAATGTTATACCAAAGTAGAACGTGATTATCTCATTATATATTATGAAACTAAAAAGCTTTGTCACTACATGCTCTATCAAACAACTTACGCCATAATTCATCCAACCCACTTCATCACTTTTTATCTAAAGCCTTTTTACCTTGTGATAAAATTGTAAAATGGACAATTATTTTAATGTAATTTGACATCTACATCATTATGAAAAAAAATTCAAAGGAAAATTCATTAATGACCAACTCACAATGGCACCTAGGCCTGCTTCCAATCATCTTCAAGATGTCTCCTTGATGATAACATTATTTATATTTAATTTTCCAAACAAGATATCTCTCTCAAAGATTACTTTCATAACTTCACTATTGACATAGAATCAAGTAATCAAGAAGATTCCTATGTCATTTTTAATACTAATAAATCTAAAATAGTCATCAAATAACTTCCTAAAATCAACATTGATTTACATGAAGACACCTGGAGCTTTCATTTTGATGGTGTCAATTAACTTGAAAGAGTTAGGGTAGGTTGTATATTCACTATTACTCCTAGTAAAATTATCCCTTTGGAATTTTTTCTTACCTTTTATGTCACTAATAACATGGTAGAATATGAAGCATTAATTTTTAGGCATGAAAGTCACATTTTATTCAAATATTACATATTTGCATACTTAAGGTGACACCTAATGCATATGTCATAAGATTAATAGTGATTATGAGTGTAAAAGTGAAAATATTATTTGTTATAATCAAATGGAAACTACACTTGCCAAAGTATTTACTTATTTTACCATTAATCCCATTCTAAGAAATTAAAATTCCATTGTTGATTCTCTTGCTTCTTTGACATCCTTATTTCATCCACATAAAGTTCTCAATGATTCTCAATTTATTATTCAAATAAGAAAGTCTCCTTCCTATGTCAAACCAAAAGATTAAATTATCTATCATATTAAGGTTTTTACCATTATAAAAATACTATTGTATAAATAAATTATCTAATTCTTATAACATCAAATGCATCCTCTGAATAGATATTCTTACGAAAAGACTAGGATTAACAAATGTGATTTCAAATATGTCTTTTGATATAATACCCTTTATTATCATAATGCTTAAAGCACCCTAATATTCTATGTAATTAAATAAGAGTTCCATCTTCTCCTTGAACAAGCACATGGGGGTATTTACAATGGTCATTGTAGGACATGATAAAACACACAAATGCTTACATATGGGATACTTTAGTTCTATTATCAAAAAATATGCCATTGAGTTCACTAAAATGTGTTTTTTTTTTCAAATTCATGATTATATAATCCATTTACCACTAGTCAAGCTCAAAATTGTGGCATATCCTTGGCCATTTTCCATGTGGGGATTAGATCTCATCAAAAAATTAACTAGATCATAGGATGGGAATATTTTTATCATCAAGGCTACTAAATACGTTACCCAATAGGTAGAAGATATGCCTCTTGTCAAAGTCATGGAAAATACTATTTCTAAATTCATCATTAATCAAATCATTTTTCATTTTGGATTTCCCCATACTATCATCTCTGATAATGGTGATAATTTCAAAAACAAGGATGTGAAGTAATTGTGTGCTAAATTCAAAATGTCCCACAAATTATCCACACCTTATCATCCAAAATGTAATGGCCAATATGAGGCCAAAAATAAAATCTTCAATAAAATTATCCAAAAGACCATTCATGAAGCCTAGATATATTGGTACCTTCACTTATATCCCACACTTTAGGCCTATCATACTAGCATACATACTACCACTAGGGTCAATACCATTCTTTCTAGTTTATGGTTATGAGTTTGTCCTCACATTAGAAGTTGTGCTTCCCTCCCTACATATATCTCTTCATATTATCAAACTTGATGAGTAATTATGTGAACCTCCCATTTATGAACTTGATATTATTGATGAACACTATGAAACCATTATGTAACATAACTGCTAATATAAGGCTCATAATTCCAAGAAACATAACAAAAGGATAAAGTCTATAGTTTCAATGTGGGTGATCTAGTCCATAAATTAGATTATACCCATCATAAAGAAGGAAAATATGCCCAAAAATTATGGGGCTCTTATTTAGTAAAAGATATTATTGATCCTAACAACTATCACCTTCAAACTAATGGAGCTAATGTTTTTAAAGATCCCACCAATTCCCATTTCTTGTAAAATTACTTTTCTTAGATATTTCCCTACATATTATATTTCTATATGCTATCCCACAAACACTTTTATGTAGGATTTATATATGGATATCACCCTCTGTAGTAGTTTCTCTTTCCAAAAACCTTAGTTCCTTCTCTTGGTCCTTTGATTTATCTTTCTCATGACTTTAATTTTAAAACCATGGATAAGATCTAGTATTCCTCATTAATTCCTTTTTATTTTATTAATTTGTTACTTTCTAATGATTTTTACACCCTCTAGAGTTTTTATTCTTTGAGTTGTAGTGTAAGACCATGGATAGGACCAGGCCTTTGTCATAAATACCATCTTTCTCATTTTTGTTTTCATATTTTTTTTCACCCTATTGGGTTTCTTTTTTATGGCTTACCATGTAGAACTATCGATAGGACCAGGCCCTCCTCATAAAATAATCATTTTTATTTTAATTTAGTGTTACTTTTATATAATGTTAAAAAATGGTTACATGTTTATGATCCCATATTCTTGGCTTCAAATTTTGTTCATTTTTATGGTTGAAACTTTCACAAAAAATTATGTTAGCCCGTTTCCCTACACTTACACACATTCTTATGATACAAGATTATACTTACCTATTATTGTATCCCTTTTCACATTTTTTGTGATTTAAATTAATTCAAATTATTTTAGGTTTCATTCACCTTGATTTCATTTAATTTCATTTCAATTTATATAAAATAAATTTTAAGTCAAGATAACACTTTTATCTCACATGAATTGACAAGACTCTTAGACACCATGTTCTCTAAGTCCTCTTTCTTAGAAACTAAGTGCTAAGTTTTTAAATGATAGTCATTTTTAGCACCGATGTTTAAGTTCTCCAAATACATATGGAAAATTAATAGAAAAATCCATCAAAAGTTAAAATCCAAAGCATTTAAAAAATGTAATGATCAAAAGGCAACATATAATATAAAAAGTAAAATCACACTAACATGCATGATTCATAACACATCTCCCATATCCAATTGAAGATAAAATTCCATAGTTGGTTTCATGATAGATTCAAGGTCCATTGGGGTGTGTTAGGATAGTAGATTGGGATAGGATAATTCTAAAAAAAATATGGTGATACCTAATTTCTCATATAAGTACCCAATCTTTTAAGTATACTAACAACTTTGAAAGGGGTCCTGAAGAACGAGGAACATGTTCTGGGAAGGTAAGTCCATTTTTACTTTTCATATCTATAACCTTTATGGGATGATATTTATACTTCATTTGGTGACCTAAGACTTGCATGGTTAGGAAACATTATTGAAATTCCATAATGTTGAATGTCCTCTTATTTTTACAAACCAAATTGAAGTGTTTTAATTTTGATAAATAGTTTATCTACCTTACCTTTTCCTTCATTTTCCCCACCACACATTTAATTTCCCCCATTGATAGGCAAATTTGATTTTAAATATATTTTCCCACTTATATATTTACTCTTCTCAACATTTTAAAACATATTAAAATTAATTTATTTTGGTTTTATCTATCCTTAGAACAAAATGGTATTCTTGAGTAACTATGGATTATCTTCTTTACACCATTGATTTATATTTACAGAATTTCCTTTATTTATTTTAAAGTTTTTACATTGTTCTACTTCTCTATTTTATTTGGACAATTGCATCCATTTATACTTGTATATGCTTTTTCCATTTTTGAGTGAGGTTATCTTGTTAATTCTCACTCACCAATGTTGTTTTCCCTTATATGCATTTTTTCCATTGATGATTGAGTAGGGATTGTTGCTTCTCACTCATCAAAGTTGTTTTATCATTTGGTTTCCCATATTTTTAAAGTTAGGATTATTAGTACTTTTAAATTGATGTTTGATTACCATTTTTACATGTATCATTGGTTTGACTTGGTTTATTTACCTTTCTTACTTAAGGTTTACCTATTTGTATTTTTTAGTCATTTAGTAGCCTTGAATTTTTAGTTTCCTAATTTATTCTAAATTTTGACTTGGTCATTTGGTCCTAACTTGAATTTTTCACCCTAACTTACCAAATTTTCAAGTATGTCTTGCCTACACCATGTCAATTATCTTGGTTTTCTTTCTTTTGTTTGTTTTTACTCTTTAGTTTTGTATCCTTGGATTTATCCAAAGTAATATGTGCACCCTCCATGATAAAAAATACAAGCTTAGAATACAACCATCTATTGATAAAAGGTAAGTCAAGATACACATGCATTACTTTTATTTTTATTTTTTTCCATTTCAATCATTTACTTTCAATCATTTTATGATTTAAAATTTTGAAATTTATTTAGATTTAACATTGTGTGTTGATATGATCTTTTCTTAAAACACTATCCCATGTTGCACCTACATAACACTTGATGAGATTTGAGTGGGGAATTTATATACACATAATATTTTTAAAATTTATCAACTAGTGATGTTTTATCTTCTGTAGTAACCCATCGAGTCTCAAACTCTCTTAATGCATACCTTAAAGGGTGCACTGTGAAAGGGGTGGTTATATCATTGGTGTTTCACAAGATTGGTGTTTACTATACTACCACTTGATATCTACACAAACTTTTCCTATGTACTTCCCTAAGTCTTGAATCTAATTTTACACACTCCTTCAAGCATTTAACTACCTTCCTTATCACCTATCTAAGCCTAAAACTCTATTTGATAGTTTATATTACACTATCAGCCTAGGACAACCTTGTATTAAATTTTTTAAAAGTATGTTATAGGTTTAGGTTAGCTATGGTTAACCTAGACTGGGACCTAACTTGTTTTATCAATTAAAAATGTATATTATATTGGCCTAAACCTATTAACTAAACTTTTTAAAATATTTAGGGTTAGATACATTCTATATATACACATTTATTTTACCATTTCTTAGGGATACAAGGAATTAGTATTCATTTGTGCTTCTTTACAATATACTCTTCCACCATTTTACTTGAATAATTATTTATTAGGTTTTATACTTGTATAATAATCTTGTATTGTGTAAAAGTATTGGATGCTTATGCCTTTCTAAGTGACCCTTACAAACCATAACAACTTCTTGTGAATCACCTTTGGCCAAGGGAGATATTGAGTCTCAATGGGTTCATTTTCAATGTAAGCATATCTATCTTTAATCATCTATTTTAGTAGATAGAAGTAGTATAAGTAATGTATTTTTAATATATTATTCTCTCCATGCATTAATATTTTTTCTAAAAATAGTTTAATTAGGATTCTCCTATGCATGTTTACATTTTGTGTTTATTACCCATTTTATGCCACAAGATTTTATGATCACTATATTAGACTTAATTTTAATTTACATATACTTTTTGAATATCAAAACACAAGACCTAGCTAGGGTTATTTAATGGTGTTGCTTGAATAGAGGCTTTGGAACTATATCTAGTGATGTTATTATGGTAATAGACCCCTTTGTTAGGTCTAGCAGATCCATCTTGGCCATGACCTTAAATATCTAATGTATCAATAATCAGAAGTGTAAGTAAGATTTATAATATTTGAAATAGGATTTAGTTTCATTTCCATTTTTATGCACTTATCACATAATATCAAACATCAAACATGAGTAGGAAATATAATTCTAATTTAACATATATGCTATAAATAATTTCCTTCCAATTTCCATTGAGATTAGGTTGATTGAATGGATGATACAAAATCAAGTGGTCTATCTTTAGAAAAAATTGATGATAGAGAAAGAAGTGTCAATGCCTTGGGAAAGAATGAATGATAACTACAAATTATATATCATTTGTAAGGTATTTTAACTCATAATCTTTGAATTTTTAAGATTTATACACTATAACTCTAATCTACTGCATGACTATAGATCCTAATCCTTCCTTCAATGCATATGTACAAATAAAGAACTCCCCAATATGATTTGGTAAATCTAAAATAGGTGCATTATTTAGTATTTATTTTAGCAACTAAAAATATTCCTCGCATGTTTTTTTCACACAAACTTATTCCCTTTCCTCTAAAGTGAAGTAATGGGATATTTAATGTGAAATAAACTCTCAATAAAGCATCTATAATTTCCTTCCAAACCCTTGAAGCCATGAACCACCACAACTTTTATGGGCACTATCCATTCTAAAATGGCATGAATCTTGGAGGGGTCCACATAATTTTGTTTTCATGAGATGATATGCCAAAGGTAATAAACCTCAAATTGGTCAAAATCACACTTTTATAAGTTGTCAAATAGTTGGTTTTCTCTCAAAACATGTAATAATTATCTCAAATCATCCTTATTCTCTTCCTCATTTCATGAATAGATCAAGATGTCATTAGGAAACATTAACACAAAATGGTCCAAATAAGTGTGGAACACTCCATTCATAGGAGTCATGAAAATTTAAAGGGCATTGGTCAGCCTAAATGGTATATATATAAATCCATAATTCCCATACCACATTCAAAACATAGTATTGTAAATTTTAGGCTCTATGATATGCAACTGATGGTATCTCAATTTCAATTCTATCTTTGAGAATACCTTGGATCCTTAGATTTGATCGAATAATTCATATATTATAGGTAATGAATAATTATTATTAATCATCACCATTCTCAATTATAAATAATAAATCCATAATATAAGGGATATATCCTTCATAAATATGATTTATGCTCCCCACAGGGATACACTAGGATGAATTAAACCTTTCTATAAAAGTTTGTCAAGCTGCATCTTGAGTTTATAGATCTCAATTTTAGTCATCGAATAAGTTGATTTAAAGATGGTCTCATCCCCTAATTTTAATTAAATCTATAAATAAATATTTTTTAGAGGGGGTAAAATTTGAAATTCATCTATAAATAAATCAAAAATATACCAAAGAATAGGATAGTCATCTAGAGAATCCTTTTTTGGTTCATTCAAGCTATCACTTATCATGATGGGAAATAATTGACAACCATTATTTATGCTCTTATTGAGTTACATTGTGAAAATAACATGATGGGAAATGGGTCTCCTAATTTTGGATATTACCATAGGATAACCAAGGTCATCTACACACTCAATAACCTTATCAAGGTAATCTAACTTGGATTTATGAGCCATAAGCTAGTTTATTACTAGGATAAACCCATAGGTACATAAAGGTATAATTTAAAAATATACTATGGTGAAAAATACACCAATGTATAAAACAAACGTAATCGATAAGGAGCTAACATATATCTTGGCCCATGTGGTCAACTCTACTACCCAATTTTATAACTTCTTAACATCCACCAACCCACAATAATCCATAAAAAAAGGGAAATAAAGGAATCTAAATATCTAAAATCAAACAAAACTTATATATAAGCTCTATATATCATACTTATGGTTATAATGACCATTACCTAGTGCTTAACTTGGTGATCAACCACCACTACATAAATATTATATCCTTGACTCACATATTACAGTATCTACTTAAACATCTAGGTATTCTGCATAATGGTAGCTAATGATCTAATAGGATAATAACATGCATACTAACTAGGGGATACACACATTAAAAACACACCTCTTCACTGGTCTCACCTTGAGGGAGATTCAATTGATCTTAGATTAATTGATGTTTTGAATCTTGATGGTCTCATTGTACTAACTATTGAGTCCATACATGTCATGTTTTCTGATGATCATAAGGTCTACTCTTACCACATATCTAGTGGTATCTATCAAACCAGTCTTTGTTTTGGTCATGACCATAATTGTTACACTCTAGTTGTTGTTGAGAGGGTATAAAACTATATTATGTTTCTCTTGAATCTTCCATAGGTACATGTGCACCTTCTAACCTCAAGGCATATTGAGATTATATCTTACCCTAAAAATTATCTTGGGAATCCTAAGTCTTTCTTTGAGACTCCTCAACTAAGTAAGCCTTTTAAACTAATTTTTTCAAGGTTGTGTGAGTTAAATTACACATTTCACTAGTCATCTCCAAATTTAGGACTCTAATGAGCCTATTAAATTTGATGGTTTTATCCATATAACATTACACATACCTGATCAAATACATAAAATGGTTTTCATATTATGCCATGGTGCCACTCAAATATATATTGCCATTAAATTCATCTACCTTATTTTGAACATATTGAGGAGATAAATAATCCACTCTAAAACACTCCTAAAATAATTCTTTGGTGATGTAGACAAGTGTTAAATGTATTTTCTTCTCCTCTCCTTCCCACCACATTTTTGTAGTTATAAAACATGCCTTCTCATTGGTGTCATAATCATACAAATTAAAACATCCTCTCATGCTATCAAACCAAGCTTGTAATGCCAATCCTTCTTAAGTAGTATTACAATTAGGAGGATGTGATCTAATGAAATCCTTTACTATGTCTCTAGGTGTAGGCCTATGATGATGGTATAAGTCTCATCTCTCCTAAAACTCACCATGGTGATGAAATTATACTCTATCACCCTATGAATGTTGATGTGAATGAATTTGAGACCTCTCTCTCCCAACTAATCTCTTTTAATCTTAGGAGTGATGTGAATATTTCTTCTCAACCTCATGTTGTGTGGTTTGAAGTCTCTCATGTAAGACATCTCACATATATTGCATGGCTAAGAGAAGTTGAGGTCATATATCATTTATCCCTAGCTGATTAGGATGAACATGCTCACTAATATGACCATCATATTTTTTTGGTTTGTGGCATATCCTCATTATACACCTCAATAAGATATGCATTTGATACCATGAAGAAATTATAAAGCCACAAATCTTATCAAAATTACCCAAAGCTCTTGGTGTAGAGACATGGGATATGACACATATATTGAAAATTGGGTAAAAGTGTAATAGGTGGAGGTAGAGAGTACTAGATTATAAATTTAACATGTTAAGAATTATTTTATGTGTTTTGGAGAGACCATTTTTGAATTGTAGAAAAATTTCAAATCTTTATTTTTGGCCACAAATAATAAAAGATAATGACATATATGAAAAAATAATGGGATAAATTCATTTACATAGATAATACTACATTAATAAACATATACCAAATAAAAATGATTTTTATGTTGGTCTAATTTTTGGAATATCTAAACAATAATTCAATCCATTGATGGATTTTTATGTGGGAAAGATTCTTTTAGTATGGCAAACAAATGAAAATATGGATGAAAATGGGAAATGGGGATATTTACCTTAAACTATAAGGTTAGAATGTAGATAAAAAGGTGAGGATTCAATATTAGAAACCCTTAAGAAGAGAAGTTGGTGAAAAATTGTATAAAAATTGTTTAACACATATAAAAATATGGATTAGATCATATGAAATCAAATAATAATTTGATTTGGATAGCATCATCTTGGCATGGACACCAAACAAAAAGTGGAAAGGTAGATTGATTAAGATTATGTGAAAAGGACATGAGGCCATTTAATCATACCTTGCACTACTTGAATAGGGTAATTAATACTAAGGTGAAACTATTTAAGGTCATATATTAATGTGTGATATCATCTTGGCTTGGAATTTAGGTATTCTAATTTTTTTATTCCAAATTAGGCTCCAATAAATTGGGCTTGCATTTGTACCATAATTATTTAATTTGAATTTAAGATTGAAATTGATTTATTTAATTTGATAAAATTATATTCAATATTTTTATTCCTACTTCTATTCAAGCTTCTTACTATTGACTCATTAATGAGGTAACCATATTATTTATTAAATATGAATGTAAAATTAATATATTTTTTAGAATAATTTTTTCACAATTATGTAGAGATAATAATATCTTTTGATTAATTTTGAAGTATGTAATCAAAATATTTTTCATTTACTAGAATTAGTCTAGTTAAGTATATTGGATATGTCCTTTTAGTGATGCAACAATATATGTTTTGGGGTTTTATCACACTAAATTACTGATATGTGTTTTAAAAACAAAGAAAAAGTTGGTGATGCAATGAGGAGAGCATTGTGAAGTGTTTAACTAAGAGTAAATTATTTTAATTTTAGTATTTGGTCATTAGGAATCCAAAGAATCATTGAGGTCTATTTTGTTCTCAACATGGCATAAAAAAATGTATGGATCTATTCAAAATTTTAGTCCACTTTCTCTCCATATGTACACATTTGCATTCTCATAATATTATAACATATTATGGATCATATGTTAACTATAAAATAAAAAAGACCTCCATGGACATGTGATTTTGTGTATTTCACATTAAACTATGGTTAGGTCCATTAGTCATGAATATATCCTGTACTATGTGGCATGAATGTAAAATTTATGGTCATCAATTTAAAACATATTTGAGTGGTTAAAAATATTCACAATTTTTTTATTATAATTGGATTTATACAAGAATTCAGTCCATTAATGGATGTGTATGTGGCTAAAAAAATGAGGTTTCAATATTTTGAACCTTCTAAAAGAGAATAAGGTGAATCATTATATTGGGATTGTTTGACGCATAATAAAACATGGATCAAATAAATTAAAAAAGCTAGCTATATTTCCTTCACATCAGTGTCTTAAATAAACATTATTAAGTAATAAATATACATAATCTAAACCATTTAAATCACTCTAGTGTGGTTACAAAGTGATTAATTATTTTTAGGAACATAATTGTACATAAATTATGAAATTTTGAAATTTGTATTAATGTATGTGGTAACCATCTTTGCCTTTACAAGAACATGCCCATAATACACACATATATAGGAATAATATGAGCTAAAGAGGTCTATATTATTATCTTGGGTAGAATGTGTGCATGCCCATTGTACATGTTGAGATAAGAAAAATTATCTCTACATTGATAATATGAGAAAAAATTCCTATGTTATTGTCTAGTAGAATGAGAACTTGCCCATTCTACACAAGATTATTAAGAATAATGATAAGTACATTTTACATTTGGCACATGGGCAATGAAAAGTGTTGTCTAATACTTATACATGGTGATAGTAAGTGTGTTTTACAACATTGCACTAATTATTTTAAATCTTCCATATTATGATGTGATTGGTTTTAGATAAAGGTAAAAATAGGTTTTGATGGGATTCTGAAACCCAAGAACAAGGAAAGAAAGATAAAGCTTCAACTCCCACAGGCAGAACCTAAAAACTACTACAAAGAAGTAGCAAAAACAGGTTTTAAATGGACCTAAAACCACTAGAGAGACCACTGGTCAAAACCTAGATTTAACATAGATCTGGCTACACCATAGAAAGAAGATTACAAAAAGAAACTAGAGAATAGGACCAGAAAACATAACCAGGAAGAAGAACCAGACTATTCTTCCAGTTCCAAAATCATTTTCACAGTTTATGTACCTTTCACAATAGTATCCTGAGTGGTAGTTGCTGCCAACTTGGCTCCCTCTTGTGTAGCCTTGTTTCTTGAGCTTTGTCTCATCCTTTTGCTAGGCCCCTCCAAAGATTTGGTCTCCTCACTAGCTCTTTTTCCAATATTGGTAGCTGCAGCACAAATGTTGGATGTTACTTCCTCCATTTTCATTATATTCTCCCTAATAAGTTCTCAAAGGTTATTCTCGTAATCTTTGAGCTTGACTGGGATATCTCTTATCTATTTTTCCATGTTGTTAATTTTGTTCCATGTAGCTTTTTGGTTATCCTCCATAATTTCCACTTTCCTTTTGAGATCCTTAATCTCCTTACACATCCAAGAATCAAGTTGGAGAGAAGCCTCTACTTTGCAATTAACCCAACTCATAGGTGTGTGCTTTCCATCGTTCTACCTTTTCTCTCTCCATTCCTCAAAATTCTTATTGGGACTGTTCCCGCCTTCTTCAAAGTGATTCTCCCAACCCCTTTGATACTATTCTTTTGTTCCAGTTTGAATTTCCATGTCCATTTCTTGATTGTCATCCTGAACTGTATTTTCCCTTTCGTTTCTTGAAACAGGGTCCTCAATAGGGCCATCCTGGACAATATCTTCCTTTGACACTTTTTGATTTTCCTCAGTTTCTTCTTTACTATTTTTAGATCCTCCTCTTTCCTGACTCCTTTCTCATTCTTCTCTTGACATTCTTCATCCTCTTTTGAATTTGTATTCTAGCTTTTAGTACCTTCTTCTTCCTCCAGATTTCCCTCCCTAGGTTTATCAATTCTCTCCCACTCTTTATCTTCTTCTACATTCTGATTTTTGGCACTGGGGAACTTGATTTTGTCTTTCCCTTTTACAATTTCACTCTTTCTGCTCCCAGACTCCTTATTTTTCCCCTGGTTAGGGTTTTTAACCATAGCTTTATTCTTGTAGTAGCCTTTGATTAACAGAATTAGGCCTTCATGTAGGATAGGACGCGTTTCCTTCTTCCTGTGAGCAAATAAACTTTGGACCAAAGAGAAGCGTAGGTAAAAGGGAAAAGACAGTCTTACCTTGTGTTTGAAATGATTAAGGAAAACAAAGTTGAATTTATGCACTCTCTTGCTTCTTCCATCTAGGATGAAATACTCCCTTATATAGCATAAGACATCCCTCCATATCCCCTTAATCTGTTCCAATTCATAGAAATCCCCATTCTTGACCAGCTTTTGCTCTTCCACATCTGTCTTGGGGAACTTACAAAATGCCTCGTTCAAAATGCTGGTCTGCTTGGAGAATTTAAGTTCATCCGTAGGCAGCCCTGTAACCTCTACTATAAAATCCTTAGTTAGGTTCACCGTGATACCATGCAAAGTGACCCTTTCATCAATCCAATTTTTGAAAAAAGCTATAGTGATATGTGGTTTTGACCCATGTAGCCTTTCCATATAGTTCATGACTTTTCCTTTTTGTAGAATTCTCCAGACATCTTGTTTCTCTCTCCATTCATCACAGTTTTTGGGTTCCTGCTTCCTTGGTTCTCCCTTCCTTTTGCAAGCCATACTCATCTCCTTTGAAACCCAGTCGCTATGAACTTTACAATGATCCCACCTACTGCCAATTTGATTTGAAAGTCAGCTTTGTTTGGGCATGTTTAGGATCCACTTCTCACTCTCAAGAGACTTCCTCTTTAATGATTGTAGACCTTTCCCCACAAAGCCAATCCTCCTACTCATTATATTTCTATTACAATCTAATCTTTCCCTCCTTTGCATGAGTTGCATCATGAAGAATGAGTGCCCTCAGTTCCACATCCTTTTCTAATGTTTCCTGCCACCTCACTTTTTGTCCTATCCGGACAGCACAGTTTGCTAACCAATCTGCAACTCCATTGGCTTCACGATAGGTGTGGGTTATAGTCACTTTATCAAATTTTTTTATTAAGGTTTTAATCTCCATTACCATCGCCTCTATGGTCCAAGACACAGTATTTTTGTTGTTAAGAATATTTATGATGTTCAATGAGTCTCCTTCTAGCCATAATTTGGGATATCTTGAATCCACAGCTATTTTGATGGTTTGAAGGGCAGCAGTAGCTTTGGTAATGTGACAATTCAATTTACCGATGGGGATTGCAACAACATCAATAACCTTTCCCGTATGGTTTCTCAAGACTCCACCACAACCTGCTTTCCCCGGATTCCCTTTAGCAGCTCCATCAAAGTTTCCTTTAATCCCCCCATAAGGGGGAGCATTCCATGTAACTCCTAATCTGGGATTATCAGGTTTACCTTAAGAATTTTCCGTACTTAAGGGATTATCCACTTGGAGAGTTGAGCGTGGATTCTTTTATGATAAAAAATTCTCCTTAATAGCTCTAATGATGTTCTGTCCTACCACCCATCTAGGGAGTTCTTTATTTATAAAAATTTGGTTATTTCTTTCCTTCCATATTCCCCACCAAATATGGGGAAGAGTAAGTTTCCATAAAAAAATTAATTTAGAATTCTTGGAGGGGCAGTACCAGCTTGTAAGAGATAATTCCATGTTTTTATGATGGATCCATGCGATGCCCCACAGATTGAGGATCTCTTTCCAGACTAGCTGTGTAAAAGAATAGTTTATGAACAAATGATCTCTATCTTCAAGGCCCTTCTTACAAAGAATACACCTATTCACGATATATATTCCTCTTTTTTGTAAATTGTCCAAAGTTAAGATTTTGTTTTGGAGGAGGGTCCAGAAAAAGATTTTGATTTTAGGGATGAGCCCCTTGATCTAGACCTTCATCCACAGCAATTTTTTTCCATTTCCCTTTGAAGTGAAAATGGAAGAAACTTTAAACTGTTCGCTTGGCTCATTGTGCCAAACAATCTTATGTTGAAGATTAGGGTATAGAGATATAGCATTTAGGGATAGTTGAATATCCTTGAAATTTTGATCATAGTCATTGAGGTTCACCCAAGAGTTGTTCTGCCAGTATTGGTTAACCATTATTCCCACTCTTTGCTTGCAACGGTCTATAACATCTTTATCTTGGATTTCATCTTGCAAAGGTTTTCCTTTTAACCAAATATCTTCCCAAAATTTCACCTTTTTGTCATTGCCAACTTTCTAGGAACTTCCTTCTTCTAAAACATGTTTAGTCCCCTAGACTGCCCCCCATATGGCAGAAGGATGGGAAATGTATGGATTAGAAAAGAATTCAGGGAGTGGCTTTGCCTTAAATAAGTATTTTTGCTTCCATATTTTGCTCCATTCTTTATTTTCCTGATAAACCCTCCAACCCTGCTTAGCTAAGAGAGCTGTGTTCATACTTCTAATTTTCCTTATTCCTAGTCCACCTTCCCTGACAGGTTTACAGATGTTATCCCATGTTATTAAAGGCATTCTTCTTTTCTCCTTAGTACTTGACCAAAGAAAGTTTCTCTGAATTTTTTCAATAGCTTCAGCAAATTTACTAGGGATTTTGAAAAGACTCAAAGCGTACGTGGGTATGCTTTGAAGACTTGCTTTGAGGAGGGTGAGCTTTCCAGCTTGGCTTAGAAAACTACCTTTCTATCCCGCTAATTTCTTACTAAATTTGTTAATAAGTCCTTCCCAGAAAGCTTCAGGAAATTTCATCCCAAAAGGGAGACCAAGGTAAGAGGAAGGAAAAGATCCTATGAAACATTCAAGGATTTTTGCTATTTTGTTCTGTCTGTGACTTGGGGTATTAGTAAAGAATACTACACTTTTGTTCCATTTTATCAATTGTCTAGAGGCAGAAGAATATAAATTTATAGCTTCCTTTAAAGTTCTGGCTTCTGTGACTTCAGATTGCCCCATGAAGATAGTGTCGTCAAAAAATTGACCATGGGAACATATTAAAGGATGCGAAAAGGGTTTCAGGCCCTCAAATAAACCTTTACTAACTAAGTCCCCTAAGTATCGCCCCATACTATTAGCCATAATTATAAATAGAATAGGGGAAATGGGATCCCCTATCTTAATCCCCTTGACGGATTGAAAAAATGAGATGAACTCCCATTTACCAACACATCAATAGAAGTAGTAGATATCAACTGCTTGATCATGTCAACCACTCTTTGTTCAAAGCCAAAGGCAGTAAGGCTTTTAGAAAGGAATAACCAATCCACCCTATCATATGCTTTAGCAATATGCACTTTCATTATGAACCCCTCATTGTTTGAGCTAAACAGCAAGTGAATATTCTCATGCACCATTATTACAGAATTGAGGATTTGTCTGCCTGGGATGAATCCATTTTACTGATTAGCTATTATCAATGGGATCACTTGAATTAATCTGGTTGTTAGAACTTTGGATATTATCTTATAGAAGGAGTTGCACAGCTAATCAGTCTAAACTAATCAGGACTGTCAGCTCCAGCCTTTTTTGGAATCAGACACAAAAAAGTGGCATTAACTTCCTTCAGCATCTGTTTGGCTCCAAAGAATTCCTTCACCACATTACTGACATCTTTTCCAATAAGTTTCTAGAGCTTTTGAAAAAATAACATGGGAAAACCATCTGGTCCGGGTGCTTTATCTCCTCCTAAAGATCTAACTGCTTTGAAGATTTCCTCCTCCTTAGGTATGGAACATAACATGTTATTCTGCTCCTTCGAGACCAAAGGAGGAATCATGCATAGGATATCAGCCTGACTTTTCAAGTTGATGTTTCTATCAGCATTCATCAGGGAGGAGAAAAATGAAAGCATTTCCTCCTTTATTTCCTTTTCCTCTGTTATCTTCTGATCTCCTTTTTTCAAGTGTTGAATATGAGTTTTAGCTCTGTGTTTCAAAGTGGAAAGATGGAAAAACTTTGTATTTTTGTCTCCTTATTTCAACCATTGCACCCTAGATCTTTGTCTCCAATAGGTTTCTTCCTTTGTTATAATATCTTGGTATTGAACCAATTGTTCACTTTCTTCTCTACGAAAGTTAGAAGTATAACCGTTTTGCTAAATTTTTTCCTGAATTCTACTAATTTCTTCCTTAATAGTCTTCTTTTTCTCAAAGATATTTCCAAAACAATCCTTATTCCATTTCTTAACTTCCTTTTTAACATTTTTGAGCTTGGAAGCCACTCTAAAGAGAGTTGTTCCCTCAATAGGTATATTCCACCACTCTTTTATTTTGCTTTCAAACTATGGGTGCTACATCCACATCTTTTCAAATCTGAACGGATGATTCTTTTTCTGGTTCAATTTGACTATTGTGAAAATAAGAGGGAAATGATCTGAGCCTATTCTATGGCATGCTTCCAATTTACAAGTGTAATCTTTTGTCCAGTCTGGGGAAATGAGAGCCCTATCAAGCTTGGCTTGTATACATTCATTATCAAGTCTCTTATTGCTCCAAGTATACTAAATTCCTTGCAGCTCCACATCCATTAAGCCTTCTTTACCTATAAACTCCATGAGATCAAATCTCCCTTCCATTTGAATAGTATTACCACCCTTTTTCTCATAATCATAGAGAGGAACATTAAAATCTCCCATTATAATCCATCGCCCACAATAATCTTTTCTTCTAAGATTTGAGAAGGTTTCATAGACCTTTTTCCTTTATTTCTTGGCATTGGGAGCATAGATATTTACAACATACCAACTTTCCTTTTGGTCAAAACTAGTTATTTTAACAGCCAAATTTTTTTTACTTTCCATCAAAATAGAACCAGAATATTGGTTTTTTTTCCATATCATCATGGTTCCCCCTGAAGCACCTTCAGAGCTATTGGCCTTAATAGTATAATTTTTAAAATCTTTGATCTGTTCTGCTTTCTCTTTACTCATTTTGGTTTCTTGGAGCAGAAGAAAGTCTGGCTTTTGCTCTCTGACAAAATTCCTAACTAAATCTACTTTATATATGCTATTTAGCCCCCTAATATTCCAGCTAAGAATTATCATTGGTTTTTATTGTTATGGAGCCATTTCGGCAGGGTTGCCTACTTTCCATCTGCTATATTGTGCTTGCTTTCCATCTCTCTATTCCTCTTTGTAGATTTTTTCCCAGGTTTATCTAGAGATCCTACATCTGGTTTTAATTTGGCTTGAGGTTCATATCCTTTTCCTTCTTTGCTCTTAAGAGGACCATTTCCGTTCACACTACCATTTCTCATCACCATGTGTTTTGTATTGTTATTTTTCTCACCTTTTATCTTTTGGTTTTTTGAGTTTTTACCAGTCTCTTTCTTTTCTTCTGCCATTAGGGCCTCTTTCACTGGAGTGTTATTTTCATCCTTTGATACCTCTTGCTTTTCCCCCATCTGGGCTTCACACATCTCTCCTTCTTCTATATTATTCCTCCCTTTAGGTAATACTTCTCCTTCTTCTAATCCTTCAATATCCTTTACCTTAAAAAGTTGATTTTCTAAAATTTGGGTATTCTGGTTTAGAAAATTAGCTTCTTCTTATGTTAGATGATCTGGTTTTTTGTTCTCTAATTTCATCCCCTTCTCTTCCATTAGGGGACTAGATTTTTTTAATAGGGGCTCTATTGCTCCTAATAAATTCAGGTCACCATCTTCATCTGTTGCATAAATTTTATCCTCTTCTGTGTGTAGATCTACTAAAGATTCTTATTTCTTCCTTATCTTTCGATAGTCCTCTTTTACCTTCCATATTTTCTTTTGTTGAATCTTTATATTTTTCCCTTCCTAAAAATTTCTTGGATGGGATCTACCCCTGTTGGGGCAATTCTTGACCCAATGCCCTTGTTTCTTACATGCATAGCAAGAATTTGGCAAATCTTCAAAGACAATCTCTTGGGTTTTCTTACCAAGCTTAGAAATTAATTCCACTTTTTTTGGGAGATGGTTCAAATCTACCACTTTAACATAAATTCTATCACTTTGGAGTTTAGTTCTTGAAGCCGTGGTGTTATCCACAGCCACTAACTCACCAAATGAACTAGTAATTCCATTGAAAATGTCCTCATGCCAGAATTCTAATGGAAGACTAGGCAATCTAGCCCATATAGGGGTAGTTAAGAAGAAAGAGTCTGATAAATCCATTTCTGGTTCCCATTTCTTGATTGTAAGAGTGCATTTTCCAAAAGACCAAGGCCCTTCACTAAGAACCTTATTCAAATCTTCTTTACAATTGAAGATAAAAGAGAAAAAACCATTCACCATTGGTGCAATGTCTACTTCTCCGCATACAGTCCATTTCCTTTTGATCATAGATCTGAGTGAATCTATATTTGGTCTAGCTCCTAGAAACTTTCCAACTAGGGTGAGTTCCATGGATGATATTGAGAAATCAAGTAGAGGGTCTGGGATAAAAACTTGAAACTCACCTTTCTCCCAGCATGATTTAGATGTCACCGGTGGGAAAAGGGATTTCCCTATTGGTTTTTTCCTAAACAACGATGACCAGGTCCTTTGTTCGAGGGCCCTTGTCTGTCTTTCAGAGTTCTTTTCTTTTTTATATTCATCTTTATCTTTCACTTTCTCTGTGTACTGTTCTAATGCACTTTTCAATGGTGAGTTTTTGGCCCCACTATAGGACTCGTTAGCAGATGAAAACCTTCTTTTGTCTGCATCAGTCAGTAAATCTGACCCTCCACATTTTCCTTCTTCCTCTGCTGTAACACCAAGATCTGTTCCTCCTGCCAAATTCTCCTCGATTCTTTTCCCACTCATTTTGAATTCAAAATGAAAATTGATAGTGAGAATTTTTGATTTTGCTTGTTAATCTCCACACTTTGTAGGTTTTGCTTCCACATTGGTGTTATGATGTGATTGGTTAATATATGGTAAATTTTGGATAAATATTAAACATTACTATAATTAATAAATAGTATGAAAACTATGGGGTCACATTACGTAAATTATCAAGACCCATTATAACTATTGGACCATGCTCAACTATATGACTTTTCCCTCTAAATATTAATGTAAAGGTGAAAACAATTTATATATATTTAAAATTTGATTCCAAACTAGAATATAAAATTAAATAATATATATATTGGATTCCAATATCACACTAATTAAAACAAATAATAACAACATTAGAATCTAATATCCCACTAGTTAAAAACCAATAATGGTAATATAGAAATCTAATTTCAATAATTATAAAACTAGAAATGACAATACTATAAATCTAGATTCTTAGGAATATGTCCAAATCTAATGAAATGATGGTTTACCAATGAATTTTAACCATAAATTAATGAACATTTAAGTGTTGAATGGTTTTATAGCCAATGATTTTTTATAATTCCAATAGTGAGAATAGAATTCCAAATTTAATCACCTTAATATTTTATATTTCATATTTTTAATAAGAAGATGAATTAACCACATGCATTCAAATAGAATTGTTATATTTATATTTGGATTAACATTTATAATTCACAATTATCTTCAAATAAATAATCAAGTAAAATAGTTTGACAAAGAGATCAAATCTATGAAGAAGATTCCATAAATGTCCACGTATGATGTTCACCATTCCCTTCCAAAATGGGTATTAGTTATTAAACCACTCAAGTTACTAAAATAGTTAACATTATGATAACATTACACATCTCATTAGATGTCATGAAATATCTAAATTAAATAATACATTCATGCATATGAATTCTATTTTATTTTCTATTTATAAAATAATTATAATTTTCTTAAATAAATACAAACTTATTCAAAATAGAAATAAGTTATCCTTAACTTTATAATCTATTTACTTTCCCAATTGTAACTTATATAATGTGTAATTATAGGTCCATATTCCTTTATTGATGAAATCATAATAAATTAATCAAGGCTATTGATTATTTTGTAGGAATGTATTCAATATATGAATTAATAGTTTAAAATAAAAATTTATTGAATTTACATAATATTCAACTTATTTCATTTATAAATTAACCTTAACTATCAATCCATTCAAGATATGTGAAAATTTAAACAAAACTTCACTTACCTATTCTCATAAAATCAATAATATGGATGAAACTGTATTATCAATTAATGAAGTCAAGAAAAATTATCTATAACCATGAGTTAAATTTGTACCCAAATATAAACCTCATGTATTATTTTAAAACTAAAAAGGAATAGGTTATTCTTTAGGGGCATTCAAGTTAAAATATATTATACTGAAAAAAGTGTCAATTATAATTAACAAGGAAACATAGATACCTATAAAATATGTTACAATTTGCTTACATTTACCCATGAATAAAATCCAAATTTTCACCCCAAAGTGAATACCACACAACATAGAGTTAAAAATGAAGTAAAATAAAAAATTATAGCAACAATATTGAATGAACAAATTTAGGATCCAAATAAATTACTCATAAATAGACATTGACATGATTTAAGTTTCATTATCAAATCAAACCCTAAAACTATAATTTAATTATATAAACAATCTAAAATTTATCTAAAAGAATCTTAAATTACTCAAGCATTCTATGATGCTTATCAAAAAAAAATTATAACTAACTCAATTAATATGATCCACACTCTTTAGTTTTTTTAGAGTTATTAAATCAAAATAAAATCAAGGATTTTCTTATCCTTTTACAAAAAATTTGGAAAAGTATAAATGAATAATTTTTACTAAATAAATGTAATCTTATTTTGAATAGAATATAATTTTATCTAATAATTTCATACTTATTTAATAGATATAAAAATAAATATACATTTTTAAAAGTAACTCACAATCCTCGTGTTTGATACTACTAAATGAAATTTAAAAAATATATTTTTTTGGATATAAAAAATAAATATTTATAACTTCAAACAAAAAATGTCATTACATATAAAATTACATATGGATTAATATAAATGTACATGTCCTAACAATGTCATAAAATATAAAATTACATATCCATGCATCTTATAGATAAGTTTTAAAACTATCTAGATCCTAATTGTAATGACAATCAATGTGCATAATTGGCTCCAAGGCAATGACAACCACATAACTAAAAGGATAAATTTACACATAGTACATGGAAATCAAGTTAGAGGCATAACAAAGAATATTTGGTTGAACCTTATACAACCTAAGTTTTATTTACCCATGTCTAGTTATATAATGTCATTCAATATTGGTTTATAAAACTCTTCCTTCCTTGGGCCTAGCTTATTTTTTAAAAGTACCTGGAACCATGAAAACTACATCATTAGTAACTATATATAAGATATACCAATAATAAATAAGTAAAATATTTGCATAATAATAAATTATAAATAAGTTGAGATATTGAATTATAAAAGAAATCAGATTATAATATTATCAAAAATACTATAAGAGATTAATTTATGCTTTAATAAAGCTAGGATGTGATAAAATACTGGATTAAAAGGATAAAAGAATTAATTTTGTACTTATGATTAATAAAACTTGGTGTTGATAGGTATGCCCCAAATTACCCAATTTTTCCATGTAACACTTCCAAGGAAACATATATGAATAAATTTCCATTCATCATATAAGATCTAAAATAACCTAGATCATTGAATTATTTAAAAATGAAAATTCAAGGAATGAATAAACATAAGGGTATGTGAAAAAATATGCTACTCTCTTAAACTCATTTGGAGAATTCTATGGGTGAAAATTCTCCAAGGATATGCAACTATTGAATCCATGTGTTGATGAGTGTTAATGCCTCAACCATCATTGGATAATGAGAAGTGATATAAGTTTGGCACTATAAAAAACTTGGTTGCACTATTTTGAATATCATTGTAATTATTATATGAAACTCTAAAATAAAATATGTATGCAAAGGCATAACACCAAAATTAGGTTCATTTATAAATGTGGAACCTCAAAACATACATTCATATAAAAGTGAGATGCAAAAGGAGGATTATATGTAAATTCAAACTTTGGATCAACTATTTTAAATATATTTTAGATTTAAAGTTCTTATGTATTACCATCATTCTACATCAGTCCTAAATATAAGAATATAAAAATGTTTTGTAAAAATAACTTAAATGTCTCAAATTTGATCCATTTATACATAATTCCATAATTTTTCTATCATAGTGTCATAGAATGTCTCTCAGCTTCTCAATTTGGTAAATTTATTTAATATAATAAAACTAATAAATTTCACCCATATGATCTAACTTATAATGTAATTTAATACTCCAACTATTCCTCACATCATGTAGAATTCCCCAATCTATTTCAATATTTCCAATTTATCCCATTTTAATAACATAGTCTAACCCAAAGTATGAAAAATCTATCTATCATGGCCTAAATCTCTAAGACAACTCACTATATGCCCTCCATTTTGATATAATGGATGTAGCTTATGAATCACTCACCTCAAAAGAATATTGTGTCCACCATGTCTTATATATAAAAAATAAATCATGTAAAGTATGTATAAAAACATGATAACATATATCATCATATATATTATTTATCATTGAAGCAATTATGAAACATGATGTCCAAGGTAATGGGCATAGAATTGACATGCCAAATATATATATATATATATATATATATATATATATATATATATATATATATATATATATATATATATATCATCTAGCCACTCAATAATAAACATCACAATATATTCATGATAAAAGTAATGCATCATACACAATATAAATTTTATTGATATAAATAACAACACCAAGATCATAAATAGTCATATTATAACCACACACATTCACACAATATAATTATAATGAAGTAAAAAGTAAGCTAATACATGACATGAATTACTTGTTGATAACATACATGACATGGTCATGACATGTACTAGAGTAACTTATTTTTTTACTGACAGACAGTTTGATAAGAAACAATTAATGAAATCATAGAACACATAATATAGAAAACATCAAAGATCACGCAATTTAATAATAATCAAGATCAAGAACACACAAAGATAAAAATATTGGTCTACATAATAAATTGTTTTCATCATACAATATAGTTTTATATGATTTAAACTTATACTTGGTTGTGTCTACATTTAAAACAAAACAATGGGAACTCTAGTCAATGTGGGAATAGTTGTTGTAGAGAACCTTTAGAGCTAGTTGGTTTTGTTTCCTAAAATAGTTATAATATACTTAAACTAACTACATAAAGGTAAATTTTGAGGAGGAAAGGGAGAGAAAAATGAAAATAAAAATAAAAGTGTAGATGCACCAAAAAATAAGTAATAAAGATATTCTATATATATATAAACATAATTATATCATTATGTAAGAAGGGAAATGAACACAATTTTAAATAAAATGAATGTGACATGAAGAAACACTAAAATAATACAATAAGATAAACATAAGACTAGAAAAATATGGTGAGATTGAGGGGTAAAACCTCCAAAACAATGCATAATCTCCTCCTTTTATGACCTCTAAATTCCTCTCCATATAAGTTTTTTCCTAATTTTTTCCATTTCTAAACTATTATGAAAAAAATGATTCCATTTGTATCTCATTATATTTTATACAAATCAAAATATGTATTTTACTACATAATAAATGAAAATCCACTAAAAATTCATCATTTTTCAATGTTGTAAGATAGTTGTTAGCATAAGTTCCCATAAATTCCCATTGTAACATGTTAAGGTTATTTTGTGTGATTTAAGTTATAGATTTAGAAACTAAGATAGGGATATGAAAATTTGGTTCATTAATTTAATTTTTGGTTATTGTATATTAATATATATGTAGTTTATTACCCTAGATCATACATTATTACATTTGAATAAGCAGACTCGAATGAAACAACGAAGTAAATATGTGTGGAAAAATGTAGAAAACATTGAATGAAACTATCAATTGATCTCTATATTATTATCTCTCAAATATTAACTCTCTTTCCTTTATAATTATATAATACTTGAATAACTTCATGAATAATCTATCACATCATATTCATAGCCTATAACTTTTATCCTAGTGAGAATTTTCATCTTCTTAAAGTCTTTTGATATACACATAAATCATAAAATATGTGAAAAATGTTATACAATAGTTATTCTTCAGACACTCATAAATTATATATACTATATGGTTTTACATTTAAAATTATATAACCAACAATTTCCCAAACTTAATATATTATCTTATCTTAAGATAGATTCATAGGAACTATACCAAAGTTTGGAGATGGTGGAGTTTCCTAATGTGCATTGAGGGGTTGGTCCAAAATTAATTATTGTGATTATTTCTCAAAGTTCCATTTATTATTTTTTACCCCTTAGACAATATTTAGCCAACATTTTGCATTTTCAACTAAGTATCATACCAATATACCACCCTTTTCAAGTGTTTAGTAGATTGGTGTAATTAAGAGACTTTATTTTATGGGTTTTCACCCTTTCTAGACCTACTCATAACTATTATGGAATTCCCTACTTTTAAAATTTTCAATATTATTTTATTATAGAGTCATAATAACTATTTAGAAGGTGGATGCATAGAATACAAGGATGGAATCAAGTTAGGCTATGATGATTTCAATTCTACTAGGGTTGTTATCAAAAATGATGTTCTTATAGAGTTACATGTTTTATACATTTATTATGATTATGGTTCTTTTATTTTTTTTATTTTTTTATTTTTTTTAAATTCCTTTCTTTATCATATCTCTTGAATGAGCTAGGTAGGTGTAAAAAATTTTGGTTCCTCTACTATAACTTCAATTGAAGTATCAAGATTCACCAAGTCTTTCTTGAATTTACACCAATCTACCAATAAATATTGTACGATTTTAATTAGTGTTTGTAGTGGATTTTGTCTATGCATGATGGTATTTATATCTTCATAATATGTATTTATGATGATGGGATTACATTTTTGTACCTTAATTTATATATCTTGTGTGATTTGGGCCATAAAACCTATATATTAGTATGTATAAAAACTATTGATTGTGTTTTAGAGCACCTCATTCTCCCACATATACATCCTTTCCATTACATATACTACTAAGTGGTACAAGAGGAGTGAAGAAGGATTTGAAGCCTATACTTTATAAATAATGTTGATCAAGGTCTTGGAGGGGTTAGATGATATCTAATAAGTCTTATAATAGTTATTATATTTTTTCCTCCAAATTAAAATATTTGAAATTTTTAATTTTTATGAAGGCTTAATACAAGTTGTGAAGGTTTTAACCATTGAGAATGGTTCTAATAGACTTAATTACATATTTTAAATTTATTAAACATATTTTAAATTTAAATCTCATATTAAGTCACATCTATATGTTTTGGCTACATTAGAAGAGGCAAAACAAGGTAAGTTTTCTAGAGATAAGCATAAAGAGAGTGATTATTAGGTGTATTTCAAGACTAATACCAAATTAAGGCATATTATTACATACATATTATTTTGAATAGAGTATTTTATAAATATATATATATATATATATATATATATATATATATATATAAGGATTAATCCAAAATATTAAGTGGTACAAGAGGAGTGAAGAAGGCCTTTTAAGCCTATACTTTATAAATAATGCTATGTAAAGTTATCAATAAAGCAAGCCAATTTGGTTTTACAAGTATGTTTCTTAGAGAAAAATTATTTATTCACATGTTTTAATCCTTATTACATATGTATTCATGATTCTATAATTTAATCTTGAATGTTAAGACCTAAAAGAGAATCTTGATGACAATCTACAATTTAAAACATGATACTATATGTGTTAGAAAGCCATTTTGTTTGCAAATTTCAACCTAGTATAGCTTTAATTGATTTACTTATATGATTTATATATAATTTAATAATATTTCATATATATTTAAGTGATTATGGGAGTGAACCATGTTTTATATTATTTAAACTCTTAATATTCTTTAATTATGGGTATAAACAATTGTTTGCAGTCAATTCACATACATATAATGAGTTGCATGAGTTCAATATGAAGTTTAGAAAGGTTTAACAGAGGTATTAAGTATTTTTTAGAATTTTTAGATATCTAAAATTGATCACAAAGTTTATAAATAATACATAAAGAACTCTTAGGCTCTTTATTTCTTGTGAAACCCTAAAATAGGGTTTAAGGCACAAATTGAATAATAACTCCATTTTTAACTAGTGGAAATTATTTGAAATTTATAATGAGGTTTTATAATATGTTTATATGGATTAAAAGTGTTAAAAAATTAAAATAGGTCCTATGAAATGAGAAAAAATTTGACTATGTTCTAAAATTCTATAGGTGTTCACTAAAAAGACACAAAACATGATAAAATTGATATTTAGTCTTGTTATTTGGTTGTCAATGTTTTATGAAGTTTGATTAAGGTATTATTATAACTATAATACACATAATAAAATTATTTCATAATATTTTTTGATTTCATAATGTCAGACTAAGTAAGAAGGCTAAAATAGGCTTAGACAGACCTTACGAGTAAAAGTTGTTATTTGAGACTAATCTTTTGTAAAAATAATAAAATAATTAGTTTATAATCATTGTAATTGATCTATAATATATTATAATTTCTTTAAATAATTTATTAATTTAAAGATAAATAATAATATCTTTCAATAATAAACCAAACCTAAACAAAGCATTGTAGTAGAGTTAGTACAAACTAAAATTTGATAACATAAGCTTTTTACCATTATCAAGAGTATATTTTAGATTTATGGAGTGACTAATTGGAGAGAATAGAGTGATATAAGAAGCCATTCTATATTATATTGAGAATAAATCAGAAAATAAACATCTTTATAGAGGATATACACATAATTCTATAGTATTTTTATAGACTAAGTCAAGTTCCTATTTCTCTTGAAAACCTAATAGGTGTTTTGAACCCTTGTAAACATATTTATAAACTCATTCTCATTTCCTTAAATACTGTGAAGAGAAAACATAGTTAAAATTGTAGATTATTTAAAGTTGTAAACATCTATGTAGAAATTGAATATTGAATGGAATAGTTTATTCATGATCTCAATTTATTAATGTTTTAAAGTGGAATTCTATGTTTTTTAGAGCTAGATAAAGATGGAGATAGTTTTATCCTAGTAACTATCATGCAAGAAAACAAATAAAGAGGAATGACCCATGAGAAATAATAGACCTAAAATAATAATACATACCTAGTGTCTTAAATCATATACCCAATAAAAGATATAAGAAATCTAAAAGTAATTTGAATGATCAGGTTTAAAGCACTAAAAGATAGAGATAGTGATAGAAATGTATTAGTATTTTTAGAAAAATATGAAAATATATTATTTTTTTAAAGAAGTAATAGACCTATAAGTGATATATATCAGTTTAACGGATCATATATAAATGAAATATATAATAAGAGTAAGAATGGACTATTTCATCAAGATAGGTATATTAAAATTCAAATTGGTTTTTTAATAATAAATATAAGGATATGTGTTTCAAAGTATCTTGGGGTGGTAGATGAAAATTGAATATTTTCATCATTTTTTTGTATCAGAGCTTCAGGAAAGCTCTTGAAAACTAATTAATTTGCATGAAGATTGTTATTTATAGTTGAATAGTATGAAACTTTTGAAATATTGAATGATAGGTAGGCAAAAATATTTATAAAAGGTAAAAGAGATTGAGTGGCAAGTCCTACAACCTAGTGAGGTTGATAATAAGATATAAATGGTAAAAGCTCAAGAGAGAAAATCCAAGGCAACAGAGTTGAGAACCCAAAAGACTAGAAAATAATAAGAGGAAGATTAGGTGATGTATAAGAATAAATTAACATGAAACATACTTGTTGAGAGATAAAATATGATGAAGGGATTAGATAAATAGAAATGCCATAGGAATATGGAGAGAGAAGAGGTTAAGAAAAGAGAGTTAGATATGCAAAGAGAGATAGATAAGATAAGGTTGATCATGGTAGGTATGGATCAAGTATTTTCATAATCAAGATAAATGTTATTTGTAATAATAAAAAAATAGTTCAGTGGCATATTAGAGAAATTAATGATGAGAAGAAAAGTTATTAATAAGTTAGCTAGTTAACAAGACAATTAAAAATGTTAGCAAATAAACCTAAGAGGGAGAAGTTAGATGTAATCAAGCCTCAAATTTTTAAATCTGATAATTTCTTTTCATGTGTGTGTGGAAATGAGGATATAGATGGAGGAGAAACCCACTTTGATATCTTAATGTCTGAAAAGAGTAAAGAAGACAAGATATTGGTGGCAAAAGAGAATCATTAGCAATATGTTATCTTTGGAAAGAACATGAACATGATACTAGAATATAAAGAGTTAGGGGTTTGCTATCTTGAGGAATGAGAGATTCTTGATGAAGATTAAGGAGCACTTAGAGAGGATCAATTCCCTCAAATTTTTATCTCTAACATTGATTTTGATGATGAAAATGCAAATGTTTTATATAAAGAGACAATTGAATTATTGGATATACTTGCAAAGAGAAATAATGAAACTAAATCACCACATAAAGTGCTTATGAAAGTTTATATGCATTAGGAAAAGGTGTCTAAATTAACACATATTTAATAAAAAATCAAGAATAATTTGTGACAATAGAATTAAATGAATAAGAGAAGATGATTTGTTAATAAATCATTCAAGGATCAGCAGACTTTAACCTCATAGGAGATGAGAAAGCTATCAAGGAAGCTAAATTGGAAATATTGAAGATTATAAACTAACAATATGATAAAATAACATTAAAATAACTATTACAAAGTGAATATGAAAAGAATACACTGAATACAACCACTGGAGAGTCAATGTTGACTCAATATTTTACAATTGATTATGATTATAGTTTTATGTGTAGACATAGAAGAGTACGAAGGAAAATAGATGGAAACTTTATATTTGAATTAAATAAGGATAATGAAGAAGATATTGATTAAATTATACTAATGTTTAATCAATAATTTAACAATAGATAATAAATAAGGCAAGATCAAATCAACATAAAGAAGAAAATGAGAAATTGGAAGAATAGGAAGAAAGATACAACATTTCATTTGAGCATGAGCTCAAATATCTTCCCACCAAAGGGAGTCTGATGTAGGAGAATAATAATATAAATTACCTTCAGAATGCAAATATTATAATATTTACTTTATTAGGGTCTATGAGGACTTAAATGATCTATAATAAGTCTTAGAATGTTTATTAGAGTTTTTCCTCCAAATTGAAAGATTTGAAATTTTGAATTTTTATGAAGGCTTAAGACAAGTTGTGAAGGTTTGAAACACTAATAATGGTTATAATAAATTTAATTACATATTTTAAATCTATTTAACCTATTTTAAATTTAAATATCATATTAAGTCACATCTAGAAGTTTTAGCTATGTTGGAAGAGGCCAAATAAGGTAATTTTGTTAGAGATAAGGGTAAAGAAAGAGATTCTTGGGTCTATTCCAAAACTAATAAAAAATTAAGACCTATTATTATGTAGATATTTATTTAGTGTATTATAATAAATATATATAAGGATGAATAAAAAATATTTAGTGGTAAAGGAGGAGTAAAGAAGGCCTTTCAGACATGTACTTTATAAATAATAATGTTTAAAGCGATCAATAAAGCCAGTATTTTTGGTGTTTAAGGTATGTTTTGTAGAGGAAAATTATTTATTCACATGGTTTTATCCTAATATAATATGTCCTAATTATTATAAAAGTGAATCTTGAACGCTAACACCTAAAAGAGAATCTTGATGATAGTTTATAGTCTAAAATATGGTAGTGTGTGTGTTAGAAAGCCATTTTATTTGAAAATATAATCATAATATCACTTGAATTGGTGTATTTATGTGATTAATATATAATTTAATAATATTATTATATCTTGAATTTATTCTAGGTTTGAATTAGGGTTTATATTGTTTGAGCTCTCAATACTCTATTATTTTGGGTATACATAATCATTTTATATACGTATAACAAGTTGCGTGAGTTCAATACAAAGTTTAGAAAGGTTGTAGGAGTGTATTAAATATTTTATAGAATTTTTATATCAGTCAAATGTATCAAAAAATTTATGAACAATTCATAAATAAATCTTGGGCTCTGTATTTCCCATGAAAACCTAAAATAGGGGTTAAGGCACAAATTGAACCATAACTCCATTTTTAGCTAATGTAAATTATTTAAACTCTGTAAAAAGTTTGTATAATATTACTTTAATGGATTCCATGTGTTAAATGAAATTTTTTCCTATCAAATGATAAAAAGGTGATTGTGTTCCGAAATCTTGTAGGTGTTCATTAAAAAAACATAAAACATGAGAAAATTGATATTTAGTCTTGTTCTTTGGTTTCAAATGTTGTATGAATGTTTATTAAGGTATTATTATAATTATAATACAAATTATAAATTTATTTAAAAAATATTTGTTGATTTCATAGGGTTATACTAAGCAAGGAGGCTAAAATAAGCATACACAGACCTCAAGAGTAAAAGTGGTTATTTAAGACTACTCTTTTGAGAAACTAATAAAATATTGGTTTATAATCATTGAAATTAATATATAAAATCTTATTATTTAATTAATTAATATATTAAGGGATAATTAAAGAATAATATCATCTTCCAATAAAAACTTGGCCTAAATAAAGCATTGTAACAAAGCTAGTGCAAAGTGAAATTTGATAACATAAGCTTGGTATCATTGTTAGGAGTATATTTTATATTTTTTTAATGATTAAATGGAGATAATATATTTTTATAATAATCCATTATATAGGATATTTGGAAAAAAAATATCTTTCTATAAGATCTCCACATAATTCTATAGTAGTTTTCAGGACCATGCCAAATTTTTAGTCTCTTGAAATCCTAATAGGTGTTTTAAAGCATTGAAAACACCTAAATAAAATAATTTACATTGTATTGAATAATTTTAAAGATAAAATAGAGTTAAAATTTTAGATTTTTCAAATCTTTAGACATTTAGGCAAAACTTGAAGATTGAATGGATAGTTTTTTGGCATCAATTTATAGAATATAGAAGGTTTTAAGTGGAATTTTATGTTGTTTGAGTCTATATAGAGATGGAGATAACTTTTTTATAATAAATATCATCCAAAAAAGACAAATAAATAGGAATGATTCATGATAAATAATAGGCCTAAACAAGAATATAGACCTAGTGCCTTAAACCATATGCTTAATTGAAGGCAAAATAAATCTAATAAGAATTTGAATAATCAGGTGAAAATCACTAAGAGACAAATATAGTGATAAAATTATATTGGTATTTCAAGACCAATATTAAAATATATTATTTTTTTAAATAACTAATAGACCAACAAGTTGTTAGAACACAACTAGATACTTAGAGGGGGTGAATCAATATATTAACTAAAACTAGTTCTTTTAAAAAACCTTTTAATTTAGATTAAGACTATATGCAAATATCACACACATAAATACACATAACACAAGATATACCTTGGAAAACCCAATATGGGAAAAAACACCATGATAATAGCTGCTAAAAACTATTGTTCTAATCCAGCCTCATAATAAGGAACCTCATTGGCTATAAATTTTAAGGACACCAATCTTAAGCAGACACCAATCCCCTAATTTAAGAGCTTCAACTCTATGGAAACACCCACTCCCTAATCTGAGTAGCCACTTAGCTTATTTAATGGAACTAACCTATCAAATTTTTCTATGGAGCTATAACTCCATATTACATAATAGATTTATAAATGAATCAAAATCACTATCTTTTTTTTACAAGTCTAATATGTAATTGATCATGCTCTATAAATTATCACTTTATGATTTTATTCTCTCTACCCATCTATCTCTATGTCTAAATTTGTCTCTATTCAATACACTTTATCTCTTTCTCACTTTGTTCCTTTATGTCTCTATATTTTCTTTTTGACACATTTCACCAATAGTAGATCAATCTTTCTGCACTTCTACCTATGTCTAGATATTATTTTATGTGACACTCTTCAAATGACTTCACCAACCTTTTCCTTAGTCCTAGATATAATATATACAAAATTTTTATCTAGGGTTCCATATCTTCTATGTGTTCACACATCATACCAATTATGGACTTTTGTTCATTATGACTTGAACTTTAAGTTCCCCACGTCTTGATTCCATGCATTACCACAATAATTTATTATCTCATTACTATTAATAGAATTTTTTGGACTCAAGTTTTGATTCACATGCTTATTAATATAGATTTAATCGGTAAGATCAAACAATCTTTTTGTCTATGTCATTATATAGAGCTTACACACATGTTCCTGCAACTAACCAATTGTCTAGACATAACTTTTAAATATCAATCATTGATCTTGAGTTTTACACAATGATCCAATGGTATCTTTTTAAATGTATCAACTTTAAAATGCATCCATTTTATCTTCCTGAGTTGAGATTCCATGTTTCATTGAATCTCTAAAGCTGCACATTCTTTATCTCTATCTAGGCATTAAATGTTGAGCTATTTATCCATCTTGCTTCTTCCAAGGTGTTTGGATCACTTTTTCTCTGTCAATATTCTTAAGAATGATTGGTATTTAACTCACCATTATGTTGATAAAATTCAATCACTTTATTCCATCTAGGTCTACTCACTCCATCAGATCTCCTTTATACAATCATCTACTCACTATCAAATCTTTTAACATGCTTGATCTTTAACTCTGATAATCCTATGCTCATTTGGTCTTTATTTGATAAGCTCTATGAATGTGACACTTATCACTTGAACATTTACTTAGAGGGTCTTTTGATAATTTGAATTTGTTTTGCTTCATTGGATCATCTTCATATGATGAATCAAGAGTTATTGATCAACTTGGGACATAATATAAAGTCTAAGACTTAAGAAATATTAAGTGTTTTGATCACTACTCGAGTTGGTAATTTCTATGTTGAGGGGCCAGTTTTACAATGTTGACAAATGCTTAAGTTATAACTTAAGCTATCCAATCTTGACTATATCCAGTTAACATCAAACTAGAACATGCATAATGATGCCATGATATAATCCCTTAGGATTTTATTGAGAAATCCTATTTTGTCCAAGATCAAATATAATTCAATTTTCATCTCATTCCTTCTCATTTGAACTTATAGACCACATATTTAAGATGTTCATGAAAACCCAATAACCAATCTTCTATTTTTTTTCCTTTTCAAATGTCCATAAATGACATTTTGTAAAAGTATGACAACTATGCAAGTCCTTGTGCAGATTTTGTTTAAGTATGGAGACCATTTTAATGTGTTTGGAAGGATAACTTTGTACATCCATAACTCTTTTTTCACTTAGTCACATGACCTATAAATTAGTGCATAAAATTATTTTACATAGGTTATTCCATCCATATAACCATTTTGTCCTAAAAACTTCATATGTAAAAGATATGGCATCATCAAAATGATTATTCATATATTTATTGCATTTTACAATTTTCACTATGTTAGAAAACACTATCAAAATGGCTTGGATTCCAAAATTGATCAATCATATGTTTTGTCTCACTACAGTGCATGATCTAGGATTAAACACATAGAAACTAAGCAAAAAATGAATAAACGCATATGATCAGCTCCCCTAGACTCATTCATATGTGGCATTGGTGATGTCAGCAAAATACCTTCTCATCTTTTCTTGTCATCGACCTAAAATATTTAGATGGTCAATATGATGAACTTGATGAATTCCATTCATGCACACAAGCATTCCAATCATCCTTGACCTCTAATAGGATCCTATAATCACCATATTTAATCCTAAACTTAAATTACATGATCATAATTACCATTTTGACATCAATGACAATCATATTTCCAAAAATCTTTCCCTTTTTCATTGATGGCAAACTAAATGCTCTGATCTTCTTATATTCAACTCCTTCTCTATCATTTCTTGCATTGGCTTCTGATGAGTATAAACTAAAGTTATTCATACCAAACTTTCTCCCCCTAAGGCAATGGCAAATTTTCTTAGTACTCAACTTGGACACTTTTTCTACTTCTATTTGACATTTTCACTTTTTATCCAAACATTTTTAGAGAGAATTTACACCTTTTCTCCCCCTCTGAAATTAATGGCAAAGGGAATCTAGATGACTATTTGTCCAAATGTTTCTCCCCCTTTATAAAAAAATGAGTTTGTCCAAGAATTTTTTATCATCAACTCATTATAACTTTACAATAATATGCATACCTGAGTTGATTTTTTCTCTCTTCTTCTAGGGATAAATAAATCTTTTATGAGAATCCCCCTAGACTCATGCCCTATACTAAGATTTAGTAATGTGATGTAGGATCCACCAATCCTAACTTATATCTTAGATAATCAAATTGTTCCTTGGAAAGAGGTTTGGTGAATATGTCTACAATTCGATCCTTAGTTGGCACATATTCCATTATAACCTCTTAATCTATAACCCTCTCTCTTAAAAAGTGATACTTGATTGATATGCACTTGGTTCTAGAATACATCACTAGTTTATTTGACACATTAATATAACTTGAATTATCATAAATAATAGAGATATGCCATTGTGTGTTTTCTTCATCCACAAGACTTGAGTGTAAAATACCAATGCTACTACATATTCTACTTCTGGTGTAGAAAGGGTGACTGACTCTTTCTTTTTGATCAACCATGAAACAAGTTTGTTTCCAAGTAAAAATGCACAACCACTAGTGTTTCTTCTATTATCAACACTTTCTACCTAATTAGCATCTGTATAATCTATCGAAGTGAAATGTTCACTTGTAGGATACCATAGACCATAGTCAATTGTGCTCTTGATATATCTAAATATCTTTTTTACTATATTGAAATGTGTTTCTTTGGGAGCATCTTAAAATATTGTAACCATACATACTAATTTCATGATATCTATCCTTGATGTAGTTAGGTATATTAAGATACCTATCATTGATCTATATATTATCTGATTTACATCAAGTGACTCATCTTCTTTGCTCAAATTGCATCCAATTACCATGGGAGTACTAACTATTTTGTTATCTTCCATTCCAAATTTATTGAGCATTTATTTTGCATACTTGGTTTGAGATATGAATATATCTTCATTAGATTGTGATATTTGTAGACCAAGGAAGAAGAAAAGTTATCCTAGCATAGACATATCAAAGTCATGTTGAATTTATGTATCAAATTATTTTCACATTTTTTAATTTCTACCACTAAAGATGATGTGATCTACATAAATAACAAAAATCAACATGTGCTCACCTTCTGATTTGAAATAGAAATTATTTTCTACATATCCTTTACTGAAACCTTGATGTTGTAGGTACTAGTCTAATCTTGAATATCATGCTCTAGGTGCATATTTTATTTCATATAGTACTTTACTTAGTTTGTATACATAATCTTCTTTTTATGAAAATTGAAAACCTTTAGGTTATTCTATGTAGACTTCCTCTTCTAGGTTCCCATTCAAGAAAGCTAACTTGACATCCATTTGATAGACTTTGAACTTATTATAAAGAAAGAATTCTAGAAACCTTCTTATAGATTTTAATCTAACAACTAGAGAAAGTGTTTCCTCAAAGTCTATGACTTCAAATTTTGTATACCCCTTGCACACAAATCTTGATTTATTCCTTATAAGAACTCCATCCTCATTGAGATTATTTTTATAGACCCATTTTTGACCTAGCACATGCTTATTGTAAGGTCACAGGACTAATTAACAAGTTTTTTTATTTTCTATTTGGGTTAGCTCTACTTCAATTTATTTTACCCAATTTTCATCTTTTTTGGCTTCAACATATCTCTTAGTCTCAATTTTGGACATTAGAATAAAACATACAGGCTTCTTATTCATTGCAGCTCTTCTCTTTGTCTAAACTCCTTCATTTCTATTACCAAATATATGCTCTTTAGGATGATCCTTTTAAAAAAATCTTGGAGGTTCTTTTTCCTTCAATTCCTTAGCCTCTTCATTATTATCCAATTTTTATTCAAATTTTGATTCATCAATATGGATTTCTTTATCAGGTTCAACATGTTTTAGTCCTTCTTCAACCTAGACAATAATGTTATCTATTATCATATGTAGCCTTTTATTATAGAATACATATGATTTGATTTGAGTGGATTAATAGAGGAATATTCCTTCATCAAATCTTGATTCAAATCTTCCTAATTTATCCTCCTTTTTCTTGATATAACATTTACCTCCATGTACTTTGAATTACTTAACAATGGCAGGCTTTCCATACCATATCTCATAGGGAGTATTATCAATGTTTACCCTCAACTGAACTCTATCTAAGATGTATATTGCTATTTGTACTGATTCTCTCCAATATCCATTAGGTAACTTGGCCTTTTTTAGCATTTTTATGGTCATCTCCTTAATTGTCATGTTCTTTATCTCAACGACTCCATTTTGTTGTGGAGTCCTTGTTGTAAAGTAATGAATTTTGATCCCATGCTTCTCATAATACTTTATGAACTCATTTGAGATGAATTATCCACCTTTATTAAATCTTAAGCATTTGATCTTTCATCTAATCTCGTTTTTAACCATGGCTTTAAAGATATTGATTCTCTCAAGGGATTGAGACTTGTCCTTCAAAAAGGTTACCCATGTCATTCTTAAGTATTCATATATAAATAACATGAAGTATCTCTCTCCTTTAGATCCTCTTGTCTTATTATGACCACAAAGATCAATATGAAATAATTTTATATATATATATATATATATATATATATATATATATATATATTGTCATTTCATACTCCTTTGTTTGAAATTTGACCCTTGTCTGCTTACCTAGTTGACATTCCTTGTAAATAGTATCTACAGATTTGGTTATCTTGGGCATGTGTCTAATACACTTATTTGAGATTACATTGACTAATTTATCAAATTTAACATGACCCATCCTTCTATGCCATAAAATACTTTCATCTATCTTTCCAATTAGATAGTTATTACCATTTAATTTAATAATATTGCAGATATTGTTTTAAGTCCTTTTCCCTTTTGTAACTATTCTACCTAATCTCTTTAGCTTACAACCTTCCACATTAAATGTGAACTTATATCCATTGTCACACATTTAGCTAACACTTAGCATATTATAAGGTCATTTTGTCCTATTAACCTTTGAAAAATGCAAGAAAATGAATTTTGAATGCTCTCGGCCTAAGTAGGATGGAGTCTAGGGTTTCAAAAGGAAAAACCCTATAACTTTTGACTCAACAATAAAAAAATAGTGAAAAATAATAATTTCTCATTTTTTGGTGTAATGAGAGTTAATAATGTTTTTTAATAGTTGAAGAAGGCCTTATAGTATGGTTTCTAGACCTATTCATGTGCTTAAGGGCTAATTAGGCCTAATGAGAGAGGGGTTACAAAGGAAGTGTACCCTAGGTGTGGATTTAAGGAATGAAAATTGACATAGAGATGAAATTTAAATATAGGGTACATATAATAGTTTAAAAATATCTTTATTCATTGTAATTTTTCTATACAATGGAAAAAACAATAAAAAGGGCTACAAGCCTTAAGAGACCTTTGTGAGCCTTATGTGTAGAATGGAAGGGTGAACTATGTTTGTGCATATTTAAGGGGTCGGACAAGATTTTAATTGATCCTATAATAAAATATATCATATAATAACAATCCATTGAAACCTATATCATCATTTGGTGTTTAAGACCTGAGAAGGGTAGCCTAACACGAAGCTAGTAACTATGGGGAATGGAATGGACATTATGAGTTTGAAAATGAATGTAAGTGTCATGAATGAGTTAAATGTAGTCAAGAAGTTCCTATAAGATACATGGATTAGTTAGAGTAAAGAAGGCATGATCAAATTTGAGAAACTCAATTTGGGGACAAGTTCCTTAAAAAACACCAAAACAAAGACCTACCCCATTTTGATGATATCATAAAGCAATGTTTCATGATACATAGATGATTTTACATTCACCCATGTTATATCCTCCACATAGAGGTATAAGTTTTAAAAAGGAGTAGGGTGTGTGAAGTGGAGAGTAGAATTTTAAGACCTCAAAATCATGATTTTGTTCACTATAATTTTTTAATGTATTATATAGGTTTGAACTTCCAAGCAACCTTCACAATCCAAAATTTTAGTATGAAAATACATATTCATTATAATTTTTATTTTTTATATTGAGAGGGAATAACAATTACTTCAAGTCATGAAGGAGTGGAAAATTCAAAATTTTGAGTTGACCACCACCTACAAATGCCTCTTCTAAGTAAGAAACACAATCAACAATCAGGCCTAGTGAAGCAAGAAATGTGTTGAAGATGAAAGTATGGATGATGGTAGGTTGTTTGGTATTTTAATAACATTAAATATGATTATGAACACTAAAAATGACTCCCATATCATGGATACAGTATAGTCAAGGTCATTAAGACAACCTACAGGTAGTAGAAAGAATAGGAAAATCATTAAGGCAAGGTTTTTCATGAAAATAAACATGGTGGTTTTATATGATGAGGAGTTTATTCATAAAATGAGATAATTTGATACCAATTTATATTCAATTTCACTCCAAAACACGTGACCTATAAGCTTCCTTCTGGAGAACTCAAACATAGTACCAAATGAAGTTGAATCTAAGGTTGATAAAGAAAGGGTGTATAGAGAGTGGTGCTTTAACCAAGTAATTTGGTGACTATATTCCATATTTTAGAGTATATATAATGTGATTCATGTGTTACTATTGTGTCACTTGGCTTGGTGAACCATAAACCCCTTGCACAGTCAAAAGGATACATATTTCATGTATAAAGACTAATTGAAAGGGTCTACAAATGGGTTTAGAGACACTATCAATGAGTGAGATAGGTGTTTTAGGTTATAAAAAGGCCTAAGGGTTTTAAAATTACATTTTTAACATTTATTATTTTAAAAAAACATTAATGTAGGCATCCATGTATTTTTTTTAAGGAGATTAAATCATACATGAGTTGCATGAAGGTAAATGCAAGAAAATGAAGGATAAAATAAATAAAGGATAATTTACATTATAATTTAGATTAAAATCATAATTTTAAGGCACAAAGTAAGTAAAAATGGAAGAAAACTTAGTCGTGAAATTTTATTAAGTAGACGCATGTCACTAACTTTTGAAAAATTGGGCCTAAAGAGTAAAATATACATGATCTAATCATAAAATATGGTGGAGAGGATAATTATGACCTAATATACCTATTAAAAATCTTGGTGAGTTTTTTTGACAATGTAAACTATTCACTATTTTAGTACAATCAACCCTATGTCTAATCACAATCAACATTGGAGCCCATCTTAGAAAAATTAGTCATTTTGGGGCATCTACAAGTTGAGTCAAAGAATTTTTTTTTGTAATAATGGTATAAATGACTAAAAATAAAATAAATTAATATATTTAAGGTCATATAAGGAGTTTAAGTATTCTCTATTCTTACAAAGTCCTCTTACAGTAAAAAAGGCAACCATTAGAGGCCAATTGAGGTTTTATTAGTTCTTGGTGATAATAAGGAGTTTAGGCCTTAGAGAGGTCTTAAAATGGTATAATATGATGTTTTAAACCTATATTTTCCTATATAAGTGATTAAATTTAGGGTTTTTAAGCAAAAAAATGAATAAAGACAAGTTTTGGCATGGAGAAAGCATGAAAATAACTCAAGGTAAAATTTGGTAAAAATAATCTAGAAGACAAATTACACATAAAAAAGACTTGAAACTTATTATTATTAGTATTAATGAAATAATATATGTATAAATAATATCTATAAGGTCATATTATAATTTTAAGTGCCAACTATTTATACATAATCCCCTCTTTGTCTCACAATGGTCACCATTGCTATAACCACAATTTTTGGAGTTTTAAGGTATTTTTGAGGGTTTAAAGATTAAAAAATTATTTTAAAATAATTTTAATTGGTTTTAATACATTTAAACACTTTTAATTGTGTTATCACTAAAAAATTCATGCAAACCCCATAGGCAAGCTCAAAATTCCACAGACAGTCTCAAATGCATACAAAGCAATGTTAGTTTTTGAAAATTTTAAAAGGCATTATGAGATGTTTAATATTAAATGAGGATGGTTTCAAGAAAATAATATCATTTTGAGATTCAAATTGGTCCTTTGGAGGAATTCAAGTTTTTTAGGCATAAGACACCCAATTTTAGCCCTTCTTCAGATGATTATTTATTTCATACCATGAAGAGTTGGGCCAAGTGCTTATAGTATTTTTTAGTAACAATATATAATTTAAATTAATTGTGCATTTAGGTTATTTAAGGTCTTTAGTTGTATGAACTAATGTTAAGAGTTTAAGCATGTCTAGAATGCTTGTAAACCCTATAAGCAATCATCTTTACATGTGTATATTTTCATGCCTTCTACATGGAAGCCCAATTTTTTTAGGAGTGTTTATTGGGTATAGGTAATAAATATACATTATAATAAGTGGTGGATTAGTGGTCAACATTTCATGAATAATCATCTTGAAGGTGAGCTTGTTTGAGCTGCCAAAGGATATTTTTGACCATCTTTGGTTTTTTTCACCCATAGGTACATAAAATGGCCTATAATCACTTATAAACCACCTATAATGTGTATAATACTCCATATAACTCCTAAAAACATATTTTTCATAAGAATCTAGCATATCTAGGTGCCTAAGAGGCCCAAAATGGCTAAAAAATCTTACTTTTGTAGGTATTCAAATAAAAAAATGGTCTAAATCCATATAATAGATATAATGGGACCTAAAACATCATTAGATGCACTTGTATCTCTTCAAAATGGTTTATATAGTGCCTTGCTAAGCTAAAGGGTCAAAAAACCTAATTTTTTAGCATTTTATGAAATGTTATAGGTTTAATGGTGATTTCCACCATTGTTATAGGTATTAAAGGTTATCCAAATCTTCATTTTATTCTTCATATGCATGATAGAGATGTTTTTAGGTCTTCTAAAGGGCCAAAAGTGGTCTTCAAGGTGCCAAATGGCCTTAGGAGTAGTTTTTAGGGTAGCTGGTTGAGGGTGGCTCAAGTTTGTGACCTTCATCAATGGAGTCTATGAGAGTTGTATGTTTCATAGAGTTTATTTCATGTTTGAGGAGTAAATTCAAGTTGAAAATATAATATATCCTCAAAAATCAAACTTTATAACTTAACCTCCATTTTACTTAAGCATTTTACACCAAATCGGCTAACCATTTGCCATAAGCTTATATAAGTGAAGGTGGAGAGGGAATAAAAGTCAAAAGGAGAGATATTTTGAGGTTTGGGAGGACAAGTGGAACATTCAATGAGTTTTCAATGTATTTGTAGACTTTTCCCTTTTACTAGATCATGATAGCATTATCCTCAAAAAGTTGTCTTTTACTATGTTTCTAAGCCAATGAGAGGGCTTGAAGACTATTTGGGCTAATGACGATTATTTTGTTAAGGAAGGATTAGCTATATTTTATTAAAATTTCTTTGAGAATCCATGGAAGTGATTGTGTCTCATTTATTGAATTTTGTTTTTAACTTCTCTCTCTCTTCCCCTTTTCTCCTATATCTCACACTTCTCCCCCATTTTGGAAAATTATTCTCATTTGACAAGGAAAAACCTTGTCAAAATTTGTAATAAATACCTTTTAAATCAATATATATCATTTTATGCCTATATCTTGCCTCTAAATTATGTTTAGAAAGCTTGTGCATGATGGCCTTGTGAAGAAGTATTCCTCCATATCTATTGTCCTTCTTTCTTACCTATTTTTTAGTGTTTTTAAGTTAGTTTTAGGTATGAAATTGATCTATTTATAACATTAATTGATGTTTAATGTGAATTTTTAAATTCCTCTTTACTTCATTCATTTCCTAATGAGCCTAATTTATGAAATACTTATGTAAATTAGCTAGTTTGTGAGATTGTAGGAGCAAGGATTGTCTTATGATACATTAGTGTTTATTTCAAGCTTATGTGAGTGTTAATTATTTCTTTTTTATCATATTTTTAGTGTTATTAGTCATCCTATACCCTCTTTCTATCCTTTTTCCAAGAAGAATTATTATTTAAGGTGATCTACCAAGAGAATCTACCCTTCTCTAGAGGTCTAACCTCACTACAGGATACCTATAACATGAGGTTATTCCAATATTTTATGTAGTAGTGAGAGATCCTATAAAAATATCCCATAAGGGTGAAATTATATGATGAAATAATTTTTGGCATGCTTGATGGGACTACTTTATTCATGAAATAAAGAGTTTTCATGTTCTCTTCATCCAATCAGCTTTCAGAGGCATGTGTATAAATACCAATGGAAAATCCTAGTATTTATTAGCTGGAATAAGTATCCCAAGATTTTAATCATATTTATTAGGCATGTAATGTCACTCACTTGATTAAAATTCATGTTCCTTTCTCCCTTATCCTTCTTATTAGATTACTAATGTTTATGGCTTCATCGTGACTATATCTCAAGTTTCAATGTATTAGCCTTGTCAGAGTTTGTCTCTCTTTAGTCAACTATAAAAGAGTCTTATAGATATAAGGCTTGATTTTGAAAGAGAATTGAGAGAGAGTGATAGGGTGGAAGAGTGTTTTAGGTAGCAATAAAATCTTAAATAATAAGCTTTTCTTCAGGATCAAGAGTTGAGGTTTCAGGTTTGGTCAGGGAAGACCAAACTAAGAAATAAAATGAATATTAGCTATTCTTAAGAATGAGAGAATCTAATCTTAGACCATATTTTCCCTATCCTACCATTTTTTATGCTCAAATCTAATCCCCTTGTCCAATTTGTCAAAGCTCATCTTTTTCAATAGTCAAACAAATAATTCTATACCGTGGGAGATCAATTATGAAGGTGAATACTGAGGTAGCCCTTGGTAAAGAGTTCTCCATCCATTAAATGAATAAGACAAGAGACTTCTTAGAAGAGTTTTGGAGTGTGTGGGAAACCATTGAGGATGGATATTATTCATATTTTGAGAAGAACTAAGTAAAGGAATGGATACTCTTGATAGAGGAGATGACTCATTGGGAAGATGAGTATATCAAACCCAAACCAATAATTTTTCCCTCTCCTACCCCTATGACAATTCCCAATCAATATTTTGAAACCATCTTAACTTAGACACCCTCCTACACCTTAGACCTTGACTATGTCATGCCATCTCTTTTGAAACAACCCTATTCTATACCCATTGAAGAAGAGAAGGTGGATGTAACCTATACATTACTCTCATGTAAAATAATCAAGGAGAGCACTAAGAAGGAAGAGGAAGTGATAGTTGAAGCAGTCTAAGAGGTAATTTTATAGGAAGAGGAGTTAGTTTATCAAAAGGTGAATCAAACAACCATATATTAAATCAATGAGCTTTCTGTACAATATTTTCAATACTCTCTCTCCTTTTTCTAAGAACCACATAAAAGATCCTTCAAAGTCCTTAGTTGGAAGGATACTCTCCTAATTTGCAAGAAAGGTGAACTTTCTCACCCTCCCACCATCTCCCTCTTGGAGAAATAACTTGTTTTAAAAAGGATAGAGGAATATATTTTAGTCTTAAATTAGTATTGAGAATATGAGGTGTGTATGAGGAATAAATATTGATAAGTAGACCATTTTATTTATAGGAGGACAAATCAGGCTTGGACCAGCCTTCTTGGCATGGATTTGACACTAATTAATTAGAGCTTGAAGAAGACAATCCTAAAGCTAAACATGGGGAATAAATTGAATGGAATTTTAAATTTATATTACACATAGATGAAAAATAAGATTAGAACTAGCTACCAAAGGTTAGTCCACTTCAAAATGAGGTCTCAATTGAAGATATCCGTAATATGTTAGTACTAGAGGAAGACAAGTGTGATGTTTTTGACATTGGTTGGTCAAATCGACCCTCATTTATAGCTGATAAACAAGATAAAATATTGAGTGAGGTTGATGAAGGAGACATCTCAAGTACTCAAGTGATACAGTTTGATAAATGTACTAGCAAAGAGCTTGAAAAGTTGTGATAAAAATTCAATGCCATAAACAAAGAGTTTGAGGGGGCTAAGATACATGCCCTTCTTAAAAAAAAAATATTAGCATGGTATGATAAACATGATTAGTCATACTTTTCACAATAAAAGGGTGGAATAATATGTTCTTTTTGAGCCACCAAGTGAATAAAGTTAATTTACCCCCAAGAACTTGAATAAAGTCTTTGTACAAGGCATTCTCGAGAGTGATGAAAAACATCAAGCAAGTCTTGAGCTTGTAAGGGATTTTGTCTATATTGGAGACATGTTTGACCCACTTCATATATTAGGGAACAAGCCAAAAGAGTCATCAATCAAGAATATTAGTCCACCTAGCATTATCTCACAAAAGAAGGGTGCCTCTCATACTTTTCCATTACAAATGAATGATGTTAAAAATTTTCCATTTGACCTAGGAAGAACGTACTTGTAAGTAGCATCCTTATATATATTAGAGTATATTTTATTATTTTCCTCCAAGTACAATGTGCACATACTTTTAAATTGTGTGTTTCCCTTCTTTAAGTGCCTTGGGCATAGTGTTATTTTTATTTCTTGTTGTCTTTGTTACTTCAAGAGGAAGTTTTCAGAAGTGGACAACCTTTTATCATTTTCATATCAGTTGGGAATAAAGACTTATGACCCCATATGCCTAATGGACTAGACAAGGAAACTAATATGTCACATAGAAGGCATGAAATCCTAGGAGGTCACTAGATATGTTGGCCAAATTTGGCCTACATATGAAAATTTTTCCTAGATCGATCAGGCCACTCTCTTGGACCTTTTAGTAACCGTCTACCCCAATGACTAGTCCCTTTTTGGTCTTGACTTGATGAGGCAGTGTAGTGTCTTGGGATGTCCTAGTGTTGTGTGAGAAGTTTAATAGAATTTTGGCTGAGTGAGTGATCTAATGGTGAGAGGATTAGATAAAAATCATGACCCTACCACATGTCACTTTAAATATTTTGAAACACTTTATGTAAGTTTTAAGGTGAATTTGGTGATTTTGAGAAAAAGGCGTATAAATAGGTCTAAGACTATAAGTGAAGGATCTAATAGGTTTCTATGGTGTTTGATAATTCAAGGGAATGAAGGAGGTTATCACAAAGTCTCATATTTTCTAATGAGCAAAAAATGAGGACTAGAGGAGCTATTATGCCTAAAATAACCCCAAAAGTGCATTAGATGACTTAAGGGTCCTCATATTAGAAATTTCAAGTGAAAAAGTAACTTTTTAAGAAAGTAATTTTAAAAAAAATTATTCCAATAAAATTATGGCTATTTTAACCCTTTTATACATGTTAAAAGTCATTTTAAGTCATTTTTATTGGAGGAGAGGCATTTGGGAGCAAAAGGATTTGTTTTGGAGCCTTTTAGAGCTTTGACAGAATAGAGTTTTGAATATTTTTATTGATTTATGGGATAAAAAATCATATTAAGGAATTAATGGTTTCCCTAATATCCTATTATAGTCCCTTTAAATCATATTCTAGCATAAGAACTAATAGAGGTAAGAAAAACCTTGGCTACAAACTAGACATGAAGTAGGCTTTTAGCCATTAATGGAGGTCCAAGAATTCTAGAAAGTTTCTAAAATGTGGGAAAGGTAATTTAAATCATATAAAATCTTAAACAAGTTGTGTAATACATAGGTAAGCTTTTGGTTCTTCATGATAAGGAAAAACTATTTTGGGTAATTTTGGATAGCTCTAAGAGAGCCTTAAGTTTTCACTTGATAAAGTCAGGAGAGAGAGAGAGAGAGAGAGAGAGAGAGAGAGAGAGAGAGAGAGAGAGAGAGAGAGAGAGAGAGAGAGAGAGTTGGGAAAAAATATTATGGGAAGTGACAGGGACCATAATTGCGTTACACCTTGTGGAATTGGTGGTCTTATTCATCTCCCCATATTTATGAATGATCGCTAATAGTTTAGGGGTGTCTAGATGGCCTACTCATCTAGACAAGGTCCAAGTTTTCTCCCATTTCTTTGCTTTAGAATTCAATGAGAAAAAAATGGTTATTTATGTGTTATTAAAAGTTAAATTAGGAATTATTACAATTTGTTTCATTATCTAATTCCTCCCAAGAAGGTACTTATGGAATAAATCCTATTTTCCTTTTTGTCCTTATTAATGGCCTACTTGATTAGTTTTAGAGCAAGACATGAGTATGAGGGATAATGTAACTCTACCTAATTATGGAACATACAATTAAAAAAGTGATAATTTCTCATCAAAACTAATTATTTAATCAAATCCTTGATGATCCAAAGATCCCAAGTTGCTAGCTTGAGCTCCAATTGAGTTTCAAGCAAGTTTATCAACTAAATAGGTTTTCCTTTCCTATAGTGGTTTCAAACCAAAGAGGATATGATGTTTTCAACTAAAATATATCATTTAAATCACCTCTCATTGAAAATATTAGTCAAAAAAAGATAGTATCAATAGAACTACATGAATAAAATACTAACACAATCAGTTCTCTGTGCATGTTCACTTCCAACCATCTGAATGAGGTGTATGAAGGATTTGAGAACATCCATGTAGATGTTGAAAACTTTTTTTAGTTCCTTAAAGCTTGTGAGGATTGATTGAGCATATTTAGAGACTAAATTACTACCTTCAAGTCCATTTTATATAACATTGATCATGTCTCCACTCACTACCCTATATTGAGAAATGCCCACCTACAAGTGGCCTTACACATAGCCCTAAAGGTAGCCATAAAGGATTCCAAGCATGTTTGAAAACTTCATGAGGTTTTTGGAGTTGTATGAGAACATGATAGTCATGAATTAAGATTTATACTAACATTTAGAGTGAGATTTTACTTTAATAGAAGTGAACTAAGCTTTTGGGACAAGTTCCCTAAAAACACCAAAATAGGGCCCTAACCACTTTTGGTGTTACCAAAGGATAGTGTGACATGAAGCCTATGTCAGTTTTAATGGTACTATGTTGTACCATTAATTTATGGGTATAGCCTTTGAAAAAATAATGGGTATGTTACTAGGGGAACATGATGTTTATAGGCCTCCTCTCTTGGCATTTGTTCCCTGCAAACATTCAATGTTTTCTACAAGATATTGAACTTCCAATGACTCTACACCCCAAGAAAGCATTACAGGAGCATATCCCCATGAATAGTGTCTAAATTAGAGTGAGGGGAAAAATAATGATTCAAGATACTTTGAATATAGTTTAAATTTATGATATTGACGTTTATCAACACCTACAGGTGTGCCATTGCTTAGAAAAGTTTAACTGCAACTCCTTGAAACACAAGCATATGTTCAAATTGGCAATTAGTATGAAAGAAAATAGTTTTAGGGTGGTTTAATGATTAAAATAAATTTAAATGACATGTAAATTAGGTTTTAGGTTAATAAATAAAAATAAATGACACTCAAGAAAATCATCCTACAATAATACACCAAAAAATGCACCTACAACCATCTTTTTGGCTTGAAAAGTGGTATGAGGCTGAAGATGGACTCAAGGTGTATAAGGATAAGAAATGATTAATGTATGGAAAATAAAAGGTGATAGGAATAATATGAAATTATAAATTACTTATTTTAATTCTCATACCATCATAATAAATTTAAATAAGACAAACTCAATCATATACCCATGAAACATGAAAAAATTAGGTAACTCAAACTAGCTTTTGGTAAAAAGATCTTACAGGACAAAATATGCATCCAAAAGGCATGAAATTTGGTATTATTTGACGTTGTTAATTTTTAAAACTATAAAAAATATTTTTTGGTCCAAAAAATTAGTGTAATTACCCAATTTTTTTACATATTCATATGTTTATCCGTTGAGGAGAATGTGGAGCTAGACAAGCTTATTGAAGGGATTCAACATATGAAGGATAGTTTGAACCTAATATGAGTTTTTTTTAAGAATTTTGGGCTTATTTTAAGTCTTAAAAAACCATATTATAATGATCATATTTAATTTTTAAATTAAAAATGAGTAAAAGTTCAAGTTGGCCAAATTCAAGTTTTGTACATGCAAGTGTAGACAATTAGAAAAGGTATTTTTGAGGGACATAAAGGGTTGGATAGTAAAATATAATTATTGGATAAGTTACATTGGTAAATTATAGGTTCAAATTAAAAATTAATTAGGTATTGATACCCCATATATCTCAAGATACAACTTTTTAGTTCTCCCTATGTCTCATAGTTCACAATTTATGAGTGTATTCAGGAGAGAAAAAATGAGTTTTATGAATCTAGAAGTAAAATAAATTTATGAAATTTGGTACAGATGTCCATATTAAATTTATTTATCTATATATAATTATTTTTACAAACTAAGAGTGTAATTACCCACTAGTTTTACACCATCCTATGCTTGTCCGTTGAGGAGAACATGGAGCTAAGGTGTGCATCGGGCTTAAATTGTTGATTTATGATGTTTTTTTAATTGAGAATGGAAAAAAATGATTTTAATAGTTTTTAGGATCCATCCAAGTCCTAGGTAAAAATTAATGAGATATTAGGACCTAATAAAAAATTTAAAATGGATCATAAGCCTTGCATGTCCTAATATAATCTTGTAAAGAGAGTTTATTGCTTTGTGTTCTGAGTTGTTTCAAGTGGTTTAAGTTTTTTAAAATGGTTATGACCTATTTTTAAATATGTAAGAGTTAAATATATACCTTTGATAATTATTATTTTGTCCATAATGGCATAAAACTAAAGAGAGAGGTCTCAAACCTCATGAAATCCTTGTATAATCCTAAAAAGCATGCATAATTGACTGAGTATTTTGGTGTTTTAAGCATTTCACTAGGTTTGGGACTTGAAAAATACATATATAAGTTCATTTGGTACTTTTAAACTTTGTAAAACTCAAGAAAATGCTTTTTGAAAGCTCTGAGCTTGTGTAGGATGGTGTCTAGGGTTTCAAAAGGAAAAACCCTATAACTTTCTATTCAACTATAAAAAAATATTTAAACTTAATAATTTTTCATATTTTGGTGTAAGGAGATTGAATCAAGTGGTTTTGGTTTGGTATGAGGCCTTATAGTATGGTTTCTATACATGTTAGTGTGTCTAAGGGCTAATTAGGCCTAATGAGAGAGGGGTTACAATGGAAGTATACCCTAGGTATGTATCTAAGGAATGGAAACTGAAATAGAGATGAAATTAAATAATGGGTACCTGGAATTAGTTTAAAAATCTCTTGATTCATTGTATGTTTTCCATACAAGGAAAAAAACAAGAAAAAAAGGCTAGAAGCCTTAAGAGAACTTTGTGAGCCTTGTGTGTGGAATGGAAGGGTGAAATATGTTTGGTAATATATAAGGGGTTGGAGAAGATTTTAATTAACTTTTTATGATAATATACCATCTAATAATGATCCCTTGAAACCTATATCATCATTTGGTGTTTGACCTGAGAAGGGTAGCCTAACAAGAAGCTAGTGAAAGTAAGAGAGCAAATTTGGGGAATGGAAATAATGGTATGATTTTGGAAAAGAATTTAAGTTTAAATAATGAGGTAAATTAATTCAATAATTTCCTATAAGATACAAGGAGAAGGATGAGTAAATAAATCATGATCAAAGTTGAGAAACTCAGTTTGTGGACAAGCTCCCTAAAAACACCAAAATAGAGACTACCTCATTTTGATGATATCATATAAAATGTTGCATGATTCCTAGATGAGTTTAAATGAACCCTTTTTTATCCTCAAAATAGGGGTATAAATTTTAAAAATGAGGGCGTGTGGCTAGTGCGGATTAGTGTTTAAAGACTTTAAAATCACGAATTTGTTCACTATAGTTTTATAGTGTATTCTATAGGTTTGAACTTCCAAGTAACCTTCACAATCCAAAGTTATAGTATGAAAATAAATATTCATGATAAGTTGTCTTTTTTATATTTATAGGGAATACCAAGGACTCAAAGTCATCAAGAAGGAGTTGAAAATGTAAAACTATGAGTTGACCACCACCTATAGATGCCTCTTCCAAGCAAGAAACATATTCAATGATCAGGCCTGGTCAAGTAAGACATGGATTGAAGATTAAATTATGGTTGATGAGATATTGTTGGGAGTTTTAATAACCTAAAAAATGATGATCACTAAAAGGGACTCCTATAACATGGATACAATATAGTTAAGGTCCTTAAGACAACCTACAGGTAGTAGAAAGTATAATCAAGTCACTAAGGCAAAGTTTATCATCAGAAGAAATCATGGTGGTTTGATAGGAGGTGGATGGTATAAATAAAATGATGCAATAAAATATTAATATATATTGAATTTCACCCCAGGACACATGACCTACAACCATCCTTTTGGAGAGCTCAGACATAGTACCAAATCAAGTGTAATCTAAGGTTGATAAAGAGAAGGTCTATAGAGAGTAGAGTTATAACCAAGTCAACTGGTGAGTATATTCAATATTTTGGACTATATCTAAGGTTATTCATGTGATATTTTGTGTCACTTGGATTGGTGAACCATAAACCCCTTGCACAGTCAAAAGGATATAGATCCATGCACAAGGATTACTTGAAAGGTTCTATAGATGGGTCTAAAGACATAATAAATGAGTGAGATACGTGTTTTAGGTAATTATAATGCATAAGGGTTATAAATGGACTTTGTTAACACTTATTATTTTAAAAAACTATATACTAAGCATGCAAGAATCCATGGATTTTCCTTAAGGAGCTTAAGTCATACATGAGTTGCATGAAGGTAAAGGCAATAAAATGAAGGGTTAAATCATGAAAGGAGATTTTATATGATAATTTAAAATAAAAATCATCACTTAAAGAAAAAAACCAAGGAAAAAAGGAATAAAACTTAGTTGTGAAATTTTACTAAGTAGACACATGTTACTAGCTTTTGCCAAAAATGGGCATATAGGCCAAAATATGCATGATCTAATCATGAAATTTGATGGAGAGGATAATTATGAAATAATAAACATATTAAAAATATTTTTTATTTTTTTTACAATTTTAACTATTTATTATTTTATTATAATCAACCCTATGTCTGATCACAATCAATGTTGGAGCCTACCTTAGAGGAATTAGTCATTTTGGGGCATCTATAGGTCAAGTCAAAGCATAAATTTTTGTAAGATTATTATAAATGAAAAAATAAATAATACAATTACATCCTTAGGTTCCTATAAAAATTTCAAGTATTTTTTGTTCTTACATAGTCCTCTTGCAGTCAAGAAGGCAACCATTAGAGGCCAGTTGAAGTTTTGTTAGTTTTACCTGATAAGGATTTTAGGATTTAAAGGTGTATTAAAATTTTATAATATGCTATTGGAAACATATATTTTAATATATAAGTGATTGAATTTATGGGTTTCAATCAAAATTTTGAAGACAAGATTAGGCATGGAGGAAGCATGTAGGCAGCTTAAGGTAAATTTTGGTTAAAAAAGGTCTACAGGACAAAGTATGGATCTAAAAGACTATAAAATTTGTAGGATTGGTAATAATTTTTTTTAACTACTTTAAAATCTGGGTAAAATTTTTAATGTGACCGGCGCCACTGTCTAGACACAATTAATACCGGTACCACGGGGCTGGGGGGGACACGAACACTTGACCGACAGAGCCGTAACGAAAATACCTGACCAACTGACTACGCCCCCCGACCCTGTAGGATTGATAATATTGAGATTATATATATATATATATATATATATATATATATATATATATATCCATAATTTATTTAAGTTCATATGATAATTATAAGTGCCCGTTGTTTATACACAGTCCCCTTTATGTCTCATAATTGTCACCATTGGTGCAGATACATTTTTTGGAGTTTAAAGGTGTTGTTGAGGGTTATTTTTTTAAAGAATGGTAATATGGTTTTAATCCACTTAAACAAATTTAAAGAGTTTTCACACTCTAAAATCCATTCAAACCCCATAGGTAGTCTCAAAGGCATAAAGAACAAAGTTAGTTTTTGATCATTTGAAAATTTGTTATGAGATGTTTCATGTGACCTGAGTATGTTCTAAAGAAAATAAGATCAATTTGAGAGTCAAATTGGTCCTTTGGATGAATTTGAGATTTTCAAGCATAAGACACCTAGTTTTAGCCCTTCTTCAAATGCTCGTTTCTTTCATACAATGTAGAGTTGTGCCAAGTGATTATAGTATGTTTTAATTACCCATATGTACTTGAAATTAATCATGGACTTAAGTTGGTTAATGTCTTGAGTTTTATGAACACTAATTAAGAGTGTAAGCATGTCCAGAATGCTTATAAACCCTACCAGTAATCATCTTTATTCATGACTTTTTTATGGAAGCCCAATATTTTTAGTAGTGTTGAAGGGGTATAAGGAATAAATATAAATGGAAATAAGTTGTGGAATATTTTCCACATTTCATGAAAATCATCTTGAAGGTGAGCTTATTTGAGCTACTAAAGGATATTTTTTACCAATTTTGAGTTTTTAGACTCACAGGTCCATAAAATATCATATAATCACTTATAAACCACCTATATTGTGTAGATAACTCCATCCAACTCTTTACCAACCTATTATATAGAAGAATTTGCACATTTTAGTGTATAGGAGGCCCAAAAAGTCTCAAAATGCTTACTTTTATAGGTATTCAAATAAATAAATGATATAAATCCATAAAATAGGTCTAATGGGACATAAAACATAATTATATGTTACTTTTATCTCTTCACAAGGGTTTCTATAGTGACTCTCTAAGCTAAAATGTCAAAAAACCCATTTTTTGACATTTTGTGAAATGTTACAGGTTTAATGGTTACTTTCACCATTGTTGAAGGTATTTAAGTTTTTATAACTCTTCATTTTTTTCCTCATATGCATGTTAGAGATGTTTAGATGTCTTCTATAGGTCCAAAAGTGGTCTTTAGGGTGTCAAATGGCCTTCCCATTTTTATGACATTTTGTGAAATGTTATAGGTTTAATGGTTATTTTCACCATTGTTGAAGGTATTGAAGTTCATTTAAATCTTCATTTTATTCCTCATATGTATGATATATATGTCTATATGTCTTCTATAGGTCCAAAATTGGTCTTTAGGGTGTCAAATGGCCTTGGGATGTGGTTTCAAGGTAGCTAGTTAAGGGTAACTCAAGTTTGTGACCTCCATCAAAGAGGTCTATGAGAGTTGAAGGTTTAATGGAGATTATTTCAGGTATGAGGAGAAAATTCAAGTTGAAAATATAAGATAGGCTAAAAAAAAAAAAAAAACTTGAGAACTTAACCTCCATGGTCAATTAAGCATTTTGTGCTAATTTGGCTAACCATTTGCCACAAGCTTTTAGAAGTTGAAGTGGAGGGGGCACAAAATTCCAAAAGATAGAGATTTGGAGGTTAGGGAGGATAAGTGGAGACTTTTATCTTTCATTTGATCATGACATCATCATCCTTAAAAATTTATGTCTTCTAGTGTGTTTCTAGGCCAATGAGAGGGCTTGAAGACTATTTTGGCTAATGAGGGTTATTTTGTTGAGGAAGGATTAATTATAATTTATGAAAATGTGGTTGAGTTTCTATGGAAGTGGTTGTGTCTTTTTTATTGAATTCTATTTGCTTGTTTATTCTCTATCTCTTCCCATTGTCTCTTATATCTCCCATTTCTCCCCTATTTTTGAAAATTATTCTCATTTGACAAGGCAAAACCCTATCAAAACTTGTAAGAAATAACTTTTGAAGTAGTAAAGATCAAATTTTACCTATATTTTACCTCTAAATTATGTTTAGAAAGCTTATGCATGATGGCATTATGAAGAAGTGTTCTTCCATGCCCATTTTCCTTCTTTCTTGCCTATTTTAGTTGTTTTCATGTTAGTTGTAGGTCTGAACATGAGATATTTCCACCATTAATGGATGTTTGGTCTAAATTTTAGAATTCCTCTTTTCTTTATTCATTGCTTAGTGAGCCTAGTTTATGAAATACTTACGCAAGCTAGCTAGTTTGTGATATTATCTAAGCAACAATTGTCTTATGCTACATCAATGTTTATTTCAAGATTATGTGAGTGTCAATTAATTTGGTGTATCACCCTTTTAGTGTTATCAGTCATCCTATACCCTATTTCTATCCCTTTTCCAAGTATAAGTATTAGTTTAGGTGATATACTAACATTAATCCAATCTTATCCAAAGTTTCAACCTCACTATAGGATTCCCATAGATTGATTTTTCTCTAATATTGTAGCGGAGAGTGAGAGAGCCTAAAAAACTCTCCCTTAAGGGTGAAATTATATGCTAAAATAGGTAGATAGTATCAATTCTAGATCTATGTGATGGTCTTAACTTTTGTATCAATCTACAAACACTCAAGAAGAATAAGTGAAACATATATGTATGACAAAATTAACTCTACTAAGATAAATAACATATGTATTACCTAGAAAGTATAATAAATGTAAACATGTCAATGCATACAATCTATAACTTTGGTTTTTAATAAAATATTTGAATATTTTTATGTTTTGACAAATTATATTATTTTTGTATTTTTCTGGATATAAGCTATGTATAGACAATCATGGAAATTAAAATGTATATAAGGAGAAATAAATAAGGAAACTATGTACAAGTAAAGAGGAACATGCTAATTGATGAGTCTCATAAGAGGCACACTATCAAGGTGTCCAATGTCAAACAAAGGGACAATAAATGTGTAGGCTATGTGAAAGGGTAACTAAGGTCCCATAACATATTGTACTGAGTGATCTATAGCTGACATTAATTTTGGAGTAGTTTTAGGAATCTGTGAAGCTAACCATAGTTCCCTATGAACTATAGGGGTCTTAGGTACCTATCTAGTAAAAGATGATATGCATGTCATAGATGCTCTATGTTGATAACCCTAAAAAATCAATAATAATAATATGGAAATGTAAGGTGTAGTTAAGGGCTCTTTAGAATTTGAAACATATCTCTAATGTATAGCTCTCTCTAATACTAGTCTCAATGGGAGAGTCTATGTACATAGTAACATTGTAGGAGTAAACCTCACCTGCACTAGTGGTTTAACTAAAATATATGGTGTATTAATTGAAACTATGCTCAAAACTATAATTAGTAGCTAAGATGTAACTAGTTGTGGAATAGGGAGAGGATACTCATGTGGAAGGCCCCCAACTTGAACAACCTAAATATCATGTAGATAGTTGAGGCATTTATACATGGTGTATGGAATAGATTGAGGTTAGTATATTCATGTCCTAACCGATAACATGTAAAATGTGCCTACACTAGGTACTACTAAGAATATAGTGACCACATGTGCTAGTCCAACCTATATTGGAATTATAATCTCCTTGATGGAGCTCTAAACATGGACCATAAAACCATGAATAATTACATTAGTTAGAGAAATTCCCTACTATAAATAACCCAAATTCTATAGAAGTTTTATAGTTAACATGTTAATATATGACCCATTTTCACCCATAACACTCTAAATCAAATGATGATCAATGTTGACTCATATAAAGAGCGCATATAAATCTAAATTGACATGAACAATCTCATACTCTAATAAAGTGATTGTTGGTCTAGTGGGAAATTTAGTATGATACACACCAATGATATCATGTAATAGGTGTTCATCCTTTGTATTAGTGTGATTAGGATGTCAGTGATGGATGTTCTTAATAGGTATAGTGAACACCTAAAGTACCTCTAGCCTCATTAGTTATATGTTTAGGAAACGAATCCAAAAATATTTTCAATGCCTTGGATTTTGTTTTTTTAAATTTAAGTGCCTCTATATGTTTTCCCACATAAATTATGTTTTCCTACATCAAATCATGTATCATATGTCTTACATTGATGCATTTGTTTGTAGTATGGCTTGGTGCCTTATGATAATCAGAGATTGTATTGGAATCATAGTTATTTAGAAGAGGCCTAATCATATCAACCTATTTAATGGGAGAGAGAGGTATTACATTACATTCCAAGATCTATTGTAAAACATGTGCCATTAAATCTGGAAGGTTTGTTAAAACTCTTCATGGAAGATCTGATAAAACTAGGTAACGAGGTGTCTCTAAAGCTATTTTAACTATAGCCTTTGGATCACTCTTGTTTTTAGTGTCCATTAATTTGTATGGAGGTTTATAATAACTCTTAGTATTTTATTCTAATTTAGTTATGTACCTTAATTTTCCCATAGAGATAATCTTGACCTCTCATTCTTTCATTGTGTGGCATATCGTTTTGAATGTTGGAAACTTCTTTAACAAGATAGCTTTGTGTAATGCTCATAATAAAATTTATTTGAATATGTTTTGTATTTATCTATCTATCATGGTTATATTCATATTTTCCAATATATTTTTATATCACAAGACATATTTTGTAATAGGTTCATTGGAGTTTTACTTAAGTTGTGCCACTTGAGCATATGAGAACTTATCTCTGATGTTGATTGAAAAGTGTACCAAAAACATATCAAATGATGGGTTAAATTCTATAATACATAGGTTTGGAAGATCATAGAACCACTGTAAAGCATATTTATTTATACTAAATGGAAAAAACTTACTTAGGAGCCAATCATTGGACACATATTCCAAACATGCTTCATAAAAGTCTCATAAATGATGCTATGGGTCACCCTTTCCATCATACAAAGTAATCTTAGGTTCATAAATGTAGATGTAAAGGGAGTTTATACTCTATGTTGTGTTAAAGGTTTACGTAAAAGAACATGATAATCCAAGGTATGTGATGGCTTACTATCACCCTACTCAAGATGTAACACCTTAACCTACAGAGAATAAATCATGTGCATAAGTAATTTTACATTAAGATAAGAAGAGATTATACTATCCATAGGAGGTATAAATGTTATTGAAGGTTTTTGAGTTAAAATAGGTTATTGTACATTTCTAATTGACCCAAAAGTTGGTGCAATGATATTATTATCTATGGGAGTATAATATTAACCAGTG
>JARHVA010006439.1:617500-655000 GCA_037957365.1 Torreya grandis | reverse complement strand
TTAAATATAACCAAAAGGGATAAGAATGTAGTACCTAAATATATTTATCCTATTTAGACTGATCCAGATACTTTAGGATCAATATCTCATTCCTTGCCTAAAATTTGTTCATTTTACCATTGAAGATAAGGGCATTAGAAATATAACACCCATGATGCTTTCAATATTGATAAATTATCCAAGTCTCCCATATTCTTTGGTAGACCCAATGCTACCAAATCCCCTAGTAGGCCCAATATATAGTGATATTAAAATATTTATTCTCATCTCAAGGTACTCATCACTTTTTTTAAATATAATTTTATGAATCAAGTTCAAATCAATAATTCAAAGGATTCATGGTGGTATAATGATGATTTTATCTCATTATTTAAAAAAATAAAGTAACCCATTCCTAATATAATCATGAGTCATGAAAATTATAAAAGGAAAGGTTTTCAACCAAAGCATCAAGGTACTACTCAACATATTTCTTTAACCAAACATAAAGGTGCTCTAGACATGGACTACACACCACATAAGGATGACCCCTCATATATATATATAGAGTGACATAACTTTGACGACTAATGAATATGATCCAAAAAGTAATGTAGATTCCCATTATTGTCTTTATGAGGAGCTAGCCAATGTGAACCTCTTAATTAACACTTATACCAATACCATCACACACTTATCAACCAATTCCCATGTTACCCTTCATTAACTCCAATTACTTTATCAGGACAAGCAAAAACATATTACATCCACGGAATTTATGAGTAATGAATCAATTTCAAAGTTCATGGGCCTGAATGATAGTCATCCATTAAGCAATCACAAATAAGAACTTGGAATGACATTAGACCCTATATCTAATTTAGGGAGGAGGTGAACTTCCTCAGTTAATAAGACAATAAAACATTGAGATATACTAGTGAAAACCTCTTTGAGACACTTTTAGACTAGGGTAAAAGTAAATATAAAGACATCCTTTGGTGAAAACCTCTCTAAGGTGTCAATCAATGGAAAAGTTTTCTCTCTTCAATAGGAATCATAGAGCCCTAAGAGTCCATGATTTTATTTCAATATATGTACGACTCCTTTTGAGGAGAAAACATTTGAAGAATTGGTATATGGTTTTTTCCAAAAACATTTTTAGGTTCAATTTTATTCCATAGGTAATATTTAGATTATTTTTACATCGAGGAGCTTGATGAACCAATTGAGTTACAATCATATGAAAAAGGTCAATTACCATTCTATTATAGGGTGATTCGACACCACTTGTAATAGGCACCTATTGAAATTGGCACTAAATATGATCATGCAAGGGTCAATCAAGTATTGCATAAATTGCTCAGGGCAAGATTTCATTAGCTCATTGAATATTCAAAATGGACCTCTAACATTATTCCCATAAAAAAAGTAGTACAATATAATATTTAACACTTATCCGTTCATGTTGATGCTCAATCAATTATAAAATAGATCATGGGTCAATATTAAAATAGTGATGAACATTTCATGCCCTAAAAATAATTTTTAATAGTCTTAAATAAAACTTTGAGTTCATCAAGTTTGATCAAAGACTATAGACCAATAATATATTAGTTGACATTGTGGAAAACCTTGGCTCATATATGGACATATCTTATAATTATTGTATTACATTTTATTCCACCAAAAATTGCATTTATTTAGAATTAGAGATGGTATTTGATATTGTTGTTCCTCATTTCCCTTGATACCCAAGTGAATACACTTGCCTCCAAACCCATACCCTTATTAGTGCAATATCATGTTCTTAATAGTAATCCTTCATCCATATCAAATTAAATTACACTTAATAAATGGTAAAATATATCATATAGGCTATGGTGGGATGATAATTTAATTTTAACACTTGGGGGAATCTCATTTAGCACTTAAAGGCATGCATGATCAGATTTATGGGGCCCACAATATAAAATTGATCTTTGCTAAGATCATTAATTTAGATATGGTGATATTGTCTGGTAATAAAATTAGCTGCATGTGTTTCTTATTGATTCCCATCAACATGATGGTTTAATTCAAGTACTTTTAATCATTCCTTTGTTTTAACATTATCTATGAGCATCATGATTTGGGGACACATAATTTCACTTTACCATTCATTAAATTTTACAATATTGAGGTAGTTTCCCATATCCTATGCTATTTTTAATATTTATTATGGCCTAAAGGTACTATATAAGGATTGAAATTACATTTTAATAGGTAATTCAGATTTGGTCATTATTGGTACATCTTTATAGGAAGAATATTAAAGTACTTCAACATGGTTTCTTGGCCTAATAGTTCTTTAATAGCTAATTTTAGCTCATTTTAGTCATGTTCCTCATCCTACATCACTTGTTTTTCATAACTTATTTATTGTTGAAAGTTAATGTAGATGATATTTTGTGATTATGTATCACCTCAGTCTTATACACTTAGAAAGCTTAAACATTGGTTGTTCTGCTTAGTTATACACATGCTATGCTTTTGTAATCTTTTCATTTACTATATATTGTGTCCTTTGGACTATCTCTTAGTTTTCCTAGTCTTATATTGATGAAATAAGCATCTTATCCTACCTATAATGATTAGAATATACTTATCTTATACCTCTACAAGTTTTAATCCTATACATGTTTTTCTACAACTTGGATTCTAATGTTAGGAATAGACAATAGTGTCAATGTTATTTTCTTGCCTTAACACAAGTATCTGATTGCATAAAGTCATCTAATTTTCAAATGAAATTTATTCAAATGTTTGGCCTAAGTGATTTAAAGTGAGTTATCTACTTATAGGATTAGTATAAATAATATATCAACCCTCATTCATTCCCCACCTAACTATCAGACCAAAGAGACTAAAACGCTTGTCAAAAGCACTCTATCAAGCATTTAATTAATCAAAACTTCCATATTTCCATAGTAGTCATATGTAAAATACATGTGTGTGTGTGTGTATACACACACACATGTATATGTGTATATATATATATGTGTGTGTGTGTATATATATATATATATATATATATATATATATGTATATATGTGTGTGTGTGTGTATATATGTGTGTGTATAACCTAGGGGAAAATGGGCTAACAAGCACAAGGTATCGAGCTGACCCCAATGACCCTCTTATCAAAGGACACTAACCACATATATAATAGTCAATAAGAGGTACTAATACTCATATAATTCTCCCCTATGCCTTGGCTTGTGTGCGAATGATGAAATGTTTATAAATAAAGTACAATAGTGAATTAGCTTATAACTTGGTAAAAAAGACCTTATGACTACTCCTTTAGTACTTGATATATATATATATATATATATATATATATATATATATATGTATGTATGTATGTATGTATACACACACACACACACACACATATATATATATATATACACATATATATACAGATATATATATATATATATATATACATATATATACATACATACATATATATATACATATACATATATATATATATACACACACACACACACACACACACACACACACACACACATATATATATATATATATATATATATATATATATATATATATATATATATATATATCTATACACACACACACACATCTCAAGTACTAAAGGAGTAGTCATAAGGTCTTTTTTACCAAGTTTTTAGCTAATTCACTATTGTACTTTATTTATAGATATTGTATCATTCACACACAAGCCAAGGCATAGGGGAGAATTATATGAGTATTAGTATCTCTTATTGACTATTATATATGTGGTTAGTGTCCTTTGATAATAGGGTCATTGGGGTTAGCTCAATACCATGTGCTTGTTAGCCCATTTTCCCCTTGGTCACATTGAGTATGGAAAGCTAGGGTTTTGCCATTTAACAAGGAGCGATATTCCATGACCTATATTTGAATACACTAGAGTGAAGGTGAAGACAAACCTAGAAGCATCCAAGTAGTCCCATAATGTTTCAATATATATTTTTTACATGACATTAGTGTTGAGACTTGATAGTAGTGTCAACACAACTGTCAAGGGTTGACATAACTATCTAGAGAGTTAGAGGCACTAGATCCAAAATATGCTTTTAGCCTATTCTAGATCTAGATTTGCATTAGCATAAAAACCATATATCTACCTTGTTTTATGTCATTATATATATCTAAAAAAATTATGTTTTACATTAATATTATATCTTAGTTTAGTAAATTTACTATATGGTATATATTAGTTTAGCATTTTATTATCCTACTTTAGATATGTTATTCACCCTTGTGTCCTATCATTTATATATTCTTAACCCTATCTACCTGAGAGTATCCACATATAAAATTAGGGTTAAACATTTTGTGAACATGCCTATTATACATTATTATATCTTACATAAGGTACTTCAGATGTTATGAACTTGGCATACTTTTCTAACACATTGAATCCATGGGCTACTATGACATGTTTATGCTAGTTACTTATACCTTACTTTATACACTTACATGAGTGTCTTTCCTTGATATTATATTAATTTTTTGAGAATTTAAATATGATCCTTTAGTTGTGGCCTCTGATCCTATGTATGCTTATATTGACATTTTAATATGTCATTATTTATTGTATGGACATTTGAATGTCTTTAGTGTCTTTATATACATTTGACTAAGTCATGTCCCTTAGATTATGTGGCATTTGAACATGCCCCTTATTTGAAGTCTCCTTGGACCATTGCCTTTTGACTTGTTATTGAGTGCTTTTGTAATGATAATCATAAATTGAAACCAAAAATGGGTGATGGATGCATTCATGGTGCACATAGTTTTTGATAATTAGGGATCATTAATTGGAAAATAAATCCAAAAACCATAGCTAACCTAGGGTTTTATGTTCAAATATTAGGTTCATAAAATGTTTAACCCTAATTCTGGATGTGGATCCTCTTGGGTAGATAATTTTAATACTATATAAATGATAGGACATAAGGGTGAATATTATATCTACAATAGACTAATTAAATGCTAAACTCAAATATAACGTATATTAAATTTACTAAACTAAGATAAACTATAAATAGAAAGCACAAATATGATAAATATATAAAATGACATAAAAAAAACTACTTATTTGGTTCTAATGATAATGCATATCTATATCTGGAACATGATGAAAGTAAGTAGGAAGACATTTTTGAAACAATTTTTATAATCTAGATCTGGTTCCACTAGCTCTCTATAAAATTGTATCAAACCTATAAATTAGTGTTGATGCAACCATCAAGGGCTAAATAAACTATCAAGAGAGTTAGAATAACCAAATATTGAATCTAACAATTATTACAGAACTATCTTCATGCTTACTTTAAGCCTATTCCAAATCTAGATTTGTATTAACACCAAAGCTGATGAATTACCTTTTCTTATGTCATTTTATATAATTAACATAGTTTTTCTTTCCATTAATACCTTATCTTAGTTTATTAAATTCAATATACAATATATATGAGTTTAGCATTTGATTGGCCTACTATAGATCTGATATTAACCCTTATCTCCTATCATTTTATATGCTTAACCATATTTACCCAAGGGGATCCACATCCAAATTTAGGGTTAAAAAGGTAATCTCTTTGCATCTTGGGGTACCATTGTAGTTGGTGTCACTATTATTTGAGCACCTAACCATGTTTATTTTTCCTTTGCTAGGTAGATCATTGTATATTTGTTTATTTTCCCTTTATTTAGCCTTTTTATAAAGCATTGAAGTATATCTTATTCTAAAAATCATAAAACTTAAAAAAATCCTAAAATCCTAAAAATTAAAACATTCAAAAAATAAATCCCTTCTCCATAAGAGATATAAATCCACAAAACCTTTGTACAATTTATCATCCCATTCACTAGTGTTTTTTCCTATTGGTCATATTCTAGGTGACATTATTCATGTATATTATGGTTAATTATCCCTTTGAATTTAAAATTTTCATGTGTGAAATAATTTTTATTCTATTTTCATCATTTATAATCACTATTATCATTTCTTTAATCACCTCCCATTTCCTTAGAAAACTATATTAGATTGAGGTCCACAAAGAATATTTATGCAACACTTGGTTACACAAGGTATCTTAGCCTAACTTGACTATTTTTTGATCCATTCCAAACTCTCTCCATTTTATGAGTCCATTTATTCTCTCACCATTTTTAAAGCCATTATTATTTTACTATTTAATTAGTTTCATTCTAATCATTAGCATCACTTTTATTCTTTTGCATTCTTGGGAGAACTATATATGGATCAAATGTCCACATGTAATTTCTAGTTAGTGTTAAATTTCATGGGGCATATGGAGTAATATTTTTCATCCATTACTTATTATTTTATTCCCCCTTAAAATTCAAAGGGTCACATTAACCTATTTTACCACTCCCTAGACATCAGGGCAAAACACCAAGTGTAACATCTTAAAATCACACACAAAATAAGATGATTATTTGAATGTTTTGTTATATAAATTTTCTATTTTTCCTTTTATTTTAATTAAATTAATAGAAATGGAAGTGATACAATTTTTTGAAAGATGAATACCTAAGATGGGAATGTGCACCATTGATCCAATGAATGAGGGAACTTATTTTTGGCTTAGAAGAATAACCTGTACACAAGGAAATAACTTGGATAAATTGGATTTATATATAGATAGGTAAGATTCTTTGTTAGAAACTAGTTTCAACAAATCAAGAACTTCTTCAAGTGGATGTCAGCTCATTATGTTCACAATTAGGTGTATAATACTGGTAAACAAAATATAGATCATGCTAAATATATTTGACAAGAGAAATGCATACAAATTATTTAAGATAGATGGATAAGATAAACAAGATAAATATATGCATATGGTAAATATAAATATATATAGATATTTTTATTAAGATTATTTAAAGTTTTTGAAACAACTTTTGGTTATAAAATAGAATAATAAAAACACAGATCCTGATTAGTGATGATTCTATAGAATTGATGTTGATTCAAATGAATCGGTGATGATTCTGCATGGATAGATAGAAATATGAGTGCAAAGGATTAAAGAGAGATATTAAAGGATACAAGATGATTTTATATGTATAATGATGTTATATGGATAAGAGGCATGTTCATGAAGATAATAGGGTAGAATAAATAGAATAGAGAAGAATAATAAAGATGATAATAAAAATAAATAAACTTACATGGACTACACTACCATCCTTTAATGGGGTTGAGATGGATATTTTGGATTCTAAGCTTCGTTAAGGCTAACAAGGACTTAATTTACAATGTAGCTTCCACACAACATCAATAACATAGGCAATGGGAATTTCATCAATGTTTCTCTAGTCAAAATTGCATCCTTTTTAAAGAGTAATGTGTAGGTTTATATAATCAGCACTGAACTAGGAAAATTGACACTATTCATGGGAGAATCATAACCAGATCACCTTTTTAGGCTTAGATGAGATTTTATTATTTTCAACCATGTGATAAGAAATTTAACCTAAAGTTATTATATAGGTTTTAGATTATGAAGGAGGTTTGTTAAAAATATTATTTACTTTGTTATAATGTATTTTGTTTAGATATTTTTAGGATTATGGGTAGTTAAAAGAATTATAATGGTAATTAGTAAAATTAATCACCATAGGTTAAATAGGTAGTATATAAATAAATTATTTACTTTAAGTTATATTTTATGTATATAATTTTAGGATGTTTGAAAGGGGTTTTAGACCTCCAGGAGTTACGATGCAAATTATAGGTTTTGAAGGATTCTACCACATTTCAGACTTAACTTATTTCAAGATTTAAGGATACTAGACTCAGCCATAATGCACATGTCATAAGAGACTTATGGTGCATAATTATAGTGTCTATATTTTCCTCTTTTTATTGAGTGATGTGTAGAAACTAGTCATGAGACAAAAACTAAGAGGGTTCTAATGTCCCATATATGTGAGGAGGTATTCCCCCTCAAACTAAGATCTAATGTAGGATAAAAAGATGATGATGGGTTTTAAATGATGCAGATGGTAAGATAGGATGAAGATGTAATGGATAAAAGTGAAAGTAAATGACATGGATTTTTGAATGAGTAACTGGTTTGCACTTATAAGGATATGGGTATTACATACATAAATACCCCAATGCTTAAAAATATTACTACCATTGTGAAAAAGTGGTATTAAATTAAGGATACCAAGAAAAAGATGATAGTGAGGTCTAACTAAATCATCCATTATGCCAAGAGTTAGGGAGCTTCCTATAGACATATTATTTCAAAGTGAAACACTCTCTTTTAGGATATATTAGGTATTTTACCCTAATATAAGGTGAGCCAAGATAGGTTATGGGACTATCAGGGGGTCATCCTCCACTAACCTAAGGTGTTATGTGTAAAATATCATAATTCTAATGGTCATAATCTGCTTGGCTTAGGTACAAGACTATCTACTATGAAGCATTCAAGTAAATGGAAAATAAAATATCAAGGTTGATCACATGGACAAAACATAAATAATTTCTAAGGCTATAAACAGTATGGTCCAAACATCATTTATTTGTTGGCTAAACATCAATAAGATCTAACGAATTTGGATGGTTTGCATTGAATGGATCGATGATGCTTATGGTTTTGTTATAAAATATACAATAAATAGAGTAACCAATATGGAATTAAACTTCTTAGTTTGTTTGTATTATGGTGAGGCATGAGCTCCTTTATGATGTATTTTGAAAGCATTGTATAATGCTAATAAATACTTTTGTGGTTGTCAATAAACCAAACCTAAGATACCTAAAAATTGGAAATGATATGAGGATGGCCAGATAAGGATTTAGGATTATGTTATTTCCTTAGGTTGGAGGCTAAGTATTTGTGTACTAATGAAAATAGGCCCAACTGGGCCCAACCCATGTTTAATTTTTGCATAGACTAATCAATGCAAGAAGTCTAGTAAATTTTGGAAAGCTGATCGATGCAAGAAGCTTTCTTGGGATATTATTTAACTTTTTATTTTATATTTTAGTGGGCATCCTTGATAAGTTTTGGATAGGATAGGAAAGATGATCAATGTGAGAAGCTTTATTTATATATATGATATCCATTCTTCAAGGGAATAGTCTATGATTTTGCCCATTACTTGATTTTTATCCCATATTACTAATTTTAAATTAAGGCAAACATGGATTGAATTTGAGTTAGCATAATTAATGTTCTCAAAGATAAATCTATGACATAAAGTGATATTGTGATCCTTATAATGGAAAATAATGATTTAGGGATATGCGCTACACATATATAGAGCATATCTAGTAGAAAGATCCTATGAGCAAAGCTGCGGTGATCACATTTAAGGTAATGAATAATGTTCTATCGAATGACCACATAATTCTATATAATTATAGGCTATATGTATGGGGCTTTAAAAATATAAGTAATAAGAAAGTTGAGATGATTTATGAATAACCAAAACTATTAATGATAAATAGAGTGCATATTCAAAGCACTGAGAGACTCATTTCCAATTTGACTTCAAGGGATTCAAAATGGTAATCCCTAAATCCATATGATCCAAGTCAATTAAAATAATATTTTCCTTTATTAATATTTTCTCATACTTATAACATGTTAATTTATGATGAGGAATTATCTATACCCCATACATTAAATGGGTATGGAGGTGTAAAGAAATTAAAGCAGGTAGCCTATCTAAAGGTGGGGTGACAAGCTTGTTGTCAAGTAGGATGGCCATTTAGTTGAGGAGTTGTATGGTTATCAAGTATGGATAATCAATACTCCCTCAATGACAATTGATTTAAAAAATGTGGGGTTGTTGAGATAGTGTATGTTTGGCCTTCATATGTATATTGGAGGCTTGAGTGTAATGTAGAGGCATGATCCCAAATGATAGGTGAATTAGCCTTGGTTAGATTTTAATATTTAGGAGCTTATGTCTATGAAAGTGTATCTATAACAATGGTGTTTATCAGTAGGAATGGTTTTCTTATCAAGGTTGGTGAGCAATTTAGAGTCTACTTTGATAAATATTGTGAAAAACTAGGAGTGAGCTACATTTCCTAAGTAAATATGGGATCCAGGTAAATTTTATCATTTAAAAGGTCATCATCCTTCAAAGGATCTTGAACTATGGATTTCAATGCATTACAATTTTCAATATCATTACCAGGAATCCTATGATAGGTGCACACCTTATCTTCTCTATACTAGAGAGGTTTTTTAGTGTGGGGACTGAAAGGTTTAAGGGGTAGTAAGGAAATGAGGGATGATTGAAAATTTTGTATAAGAATGGTAGTGTATGACCCTAGTAATGGGTCTAGTTTTAGTTTATCATCCTTTTAGGGTATAAAATTTTGAGTTGATTTAGTTTTGGCATTTGTCATATATATAGGATTATCAGGGGGTCTTTTTTTATTTAGGTTAAATATTTTGGTTTTTAGATATGGATGATTTTGATGAAGGTTTTGGTGTCGGTAACAGAGGAGGATACTTTGGGATAGGCCCTTTAGAGGGTGACTCAATGATCATGACAAACCATTTGGATGAAGGGTGAGGTCTTAAAAAGGATGTATGGATTACTTTAGATTAGAGGCAATATTAATTTTCTCTTTTTAATGCAATTATATGTCTTAATGATATTGTTGTAACTTAATTTAATTTTTTTAATCTTTGGATGGCAATGAGAGATCTAATATTATTAGTGGGTGTTGGAGATATTTTTATTTTAGGATACCAAGGCATTTATTATTGGGTTAAAATATAGAATGTTTCAAGATTTTATTACATATAATATTACTCAATTTCCAATATTAGAATAGTTGAGTTTACAAATCTGTATCAAAATCTACTTTGTAACCCACAAATTAAAAATAATCTAAATGTGTACTTTCAAGTTAAATAAATAAATATGGAATATTAAATACATGTGAAAAATAGATAAATAAGAGATGTTGAAAAGGAACATACAAAAATATTAACACAATTTTAACAGGGTTTACCTAAATTTTGGGCTACACCCACAAAAAAAAATAGAAATTCATTTATTCAAACTTCAAAAGGAATATATACAAGTGCCTATCATTTCCTGCTCCTCAGTCTCTATATCAGAGCACTCTGGTAACACCTTTGTATAAAGATAAATTTCTCTTTCTATCAATTACTATGCATCTATATTCTCACCTTTTTTAATCTACAATTTGCATCTACATAATTATCTACCTATGTTCCCACTTTTAAAGGGATGATTAAAAAAAATAGGGAAGTATAGATCTGTTATAACTTCCTATAGTTATAATTTGTTATAACTTCCTTACAGAATAAGGAAGTACATATTTATTACAACTTCCTTCTGTTACAATTTGTTATAACTTCCTTGCATAATAAGTAAGTATAAATATATTACAACTTATTGTAGTTATAATCTTTTGTAGATACTAAAAAAAAATACTTAAAATAATCATACAGCTATGATAGTGATGCACAAGCTATTGAAAAATCATCATCTAACCATCCTTAGGTTTATTCTACATTCAATCAATGGCTATAAAACCTTCACAACCTTGCCAATATAGATCCATGGCCAATGTAACCATGACCACATAGTTCTTATATCAATCCAAAACATTAGAACTAAAATTTGACATTAACCTATTCCTATCATTTTATAACAACACTTATATATATAATCCCATAGCATCAGTCACACTACAAACTTTCTATTATTAGGTTACCCATAACAATTACAGTCTTCACCTATAGGTTACCCACAATAACTATAGGTTTCATCTATAGGCTGCCCACATCAAATATAGTATTCACCTATAGGTTACCTATAAAAACTATAGGTTGTCATCTACAGGTTACCTATAGCCATTTTAGGATTCACCTACAGGTTTCCCATAGAAACTATAGGTTTATTCTATAGGTTATCCATAACCACTATAGGTTTTCTTCAAAGTTTGCTCATAATAACTACAAGTTTCATTTATAGGCTACCCATTACCACTATAGGTTTCATCTATAGGCTACCTGTACCATCTACATGTTTATTTTATAGGTATCCTATAGTAACTATAGGTTTTAGGCTTTCCATTAAAATAAAATGAGGCATTATGTTTCCACATCTCCAAGAATATCCCACTTGGAGACATAAGGCCACAACATCAACTACTTTAACCTCCCACTTAAACTCAGAACTATTAATTTCTTCTTCGTTAAGATTATGCTTGAAGTCCCATGGAAGTTGAGTGTGTCCTCAACTTCACTGATGCAATTACCTTAGTAAGCATATCTTCAAGATTCTCCTCTGAGTGAGTCTTCTTGAGCTTGAACTACTCACTTTCTAAAACAATACGTATGAAGGGGTAATGAAGCTCTATATGCTTTATCCTATTATGAAAAGTGGATATTTTATCTAGGTGAATAACAATTTGGCTATAAAAATATAGAGTGTACCCATATTGCTTGACTCCCAACTCCTCCAATATTTTGCTTAACCATAACAAATCTTTACTTGTTTCAGTGTAAGCAGTGTATTTAGCCTCAATGGTAGAAAGTGCAATAACTTTTTATAGCTTAGAAACCCATGAGTTTGTAGTTCCTCCAACTATGAAAATATATCCATTGGTAAACCTTATACCATCCAAATCACCTGCCATGTCACTATCCATAAAATCTTGCAATCTACTATTCGAACCTTCAAAACATAAACACATACTAGAGGTTCCATGCAAATATTTTAAAATCCACTGAACTGCTAACTAGTGTTGCTTACTAGGGTTACTCATGAACCTAGTCACTACTCCCACTGATTGGGATATGTCTAGATGAGTGAAAATCATATAATACATTAAATCACCCATAGTTTAATAATATGGCACCCTTGACACATAATATATCTCCTCTTGTGACTTAAGAGACTATGTCTTACTCAACTTAAAGTGGCCAACTAAAGGTGTAGAAATAGATTTAAAATTCTACATACCAAATCTTAACAATACCTTTTCAATATATTCATATTGAGTTAAAGTTTTTTTCTTAATCAATTTATCTCTTTCAATTATCATTCTAAGAATTTTATTCGCTGGTATAAGATCCTTCATGGCAAACTCTGAAGAAATCAATTTCTTTAATTCACTTATTTTTGCATGTTAGTTCCACACAACAACATGCCATCAACATAAAGTAGAAGAATAATGAATTCACCATTTTCAAATTTATTACTTTAAACATAATGATTAGTATGAGTATGAGCATATCCATTCTCCAACATGAAAGTATAAAACCTTAGGTACCATTGCCTAGGTGCATGTTTTAAACCATATAAACATTTTAGCGATTTACAAACCTTTCTTTCCCCTTTACCTTAAAACCATCTAGTTGCTTCATGTATATTTACTCTTCTAAATCTCCATGTAAGAATTTTATCTTCACATCCATCTATTCTAAGTGAAGATCATTAGAAGCAATAATACTTAATACAATTCTTATTCAGGTAATTTTGATAATAGGAGAAAATACCTTTGAGTAATCAATTCTAGCCTTCTATGCAAATCCTTTAACCATATGCCACACTTTGTATGTTTTCTACCCACTCTCATATTTTTTTGAATGGAAAACCCATTTATTTTTTATTGCTTTCTTACCAAGTGGAAAATCCACCAATTTGTATGTTTTATTGTGTTTCTCCAATTCTAATTTCATGCATTTTTCCCATTACACACAATATTTGTCCTACTTATCTTCCACAAATGATTTAGGTTCCCCACTATGAATTAGTGAAAAATAAAATAAATATGGAGAATATCTATCAAAAGGTTTACTTACTCTTGTTGACCTCTTACCACAGGTGTGACTAGTTCACTTTAAGCTTCTCTTGGCCCAATATTCTCAGAAGACTTCATTAGGTCATTAATGACCCTATTGACATTATCTAATTCTATAAAGGTAAATGGAGTATTTTGTAAGTTCTCTTTTCTTTCTCTAAATACACTTGGAGGTATAACAAGATTTTCTTTACCAAGTGGACTTTCTACTTTCTTTTCTACAAGTTGGTCCCTATACATCACACTTTCATTAAAGATCACATCATGTGATCTCACAAAATTTATATCATCTAAACACTATAAATGATAACCAAATGAGCTATCACCATATCTAATGAAAGTGCATATCATTGATTTAGCATCCAACTTATTGTTATTTTCTTTATCAATGTGCACAAATGCTTCACAATAAAACTTTTAAATGAGAGTACGAAACACTTTACCTATCCAAGCTTCCTTAATAATCTCACCATCTAAAGCACTAGATGATCCTTTGTTAATCAAGTAAATTTTAGTATGAACTGCATCTACCCAAAAAGTAGTGGAAAACTAGCATGGAGTCTCATGCTTCTATCTCTCTCTATAATTGTTCAGTTTATTCTCTCACTTACCCAATTCTATTAAGGAGTCTGAGGCACTATTGCCTCCTTCCAAATTCCTTCTTATGCACAGTAGTTCCAAAATTATTTTGAGGTGTATTAACCTCCATTATTAGATCTTAAGCATTTTAGCTCATGCCTGACTGATTTTTTGCAAGGGCTCTCAAAATTTTAAAGGTTTTAAATACATCAGACTTATTTTGAATATAGTAAACCCACGACTTACGAGTGGCATCATCCACAAACATAACATAATACTTTGATCCTCCCAATAATTGTATAGGGGCTGGTCCCCAAACATCAAAGTTTACTAATTCTAATTTATTTTGTTTTCTTTTAAGCCCAACCTTCAAAAATAAACTTTCTTTTGTTTACCAAAAACATAATGTTCACATAAATCTAAATTAATAGACTATAAGTCTGATAACTTTCCTTTCTTATGTAAAATTATCATATCTTTCTGACTCATATGACCTAATCTTGAATGCCATAAATTAATTTCTAGATTAGAATTAGAAACTAATGTAGTATTAAAATCAATAAGGAATTACTCAAATATAGTGTGCCTTCCTTTTTCCCTCTAGCTATAACAAGATTACCTTTTGTTACCTTCCAGGATTCTACATTAAAAGTAATAGTACATCCATCTTCTCCCAATTGACCTACATAAATAAGATTTGTGATAAGACTTGGAACATGTCTTTCTTCATTAAGTATTCATTCATTTATATTATGTAGCTTGATCTATATTGACCCTTTACCAACAATATCATAGGGTTCATTGTCTCCTAAGAAAACTTGGCCAAACTTGCCACTTATATAGGTTGTAAAATACTTGCGATTGAAAGTAGCATGAAAAGTTTCCCTTGAGTCAATCACCCATGACTCAACCTTTGTATCACATGACAAAACTAAAGCATCTTGATACATAGTAGTAGTATCACTTGAGGCAATATTTGCTTCCTAGTTATTATCATTATTTTGTTGCTCCTTGTGATTTTTTTAGGAGCCCAACACTACTTTCTTGTATGGCTATACTTTTCATAGTTCTAGCATACAACACTTATTCATTTTGACTTGGATATATGTTTGGAAGATAAAGATCTTCCCTTAGATCCATAGCTCTTGATCCTCTATCTATTCTTTTGTCTCCCTCTATATTCAACATTTAGTGAATTACTTTTTGAAGTCTCACTCGATGTCTTACTTCTCATTTATTCAGAGATTATACACTAACAACATCCTCCATTTTAATATTATTTCTCCTAGACATGTTTTTACTCACAACCATCACAAAATTATTCCCAGATTCAGGTAGGGAACATAAGAACAACAAGACCTTGACTTCATCTAGTTTCACTTTCAAAGAAGTCACCTATTTTGTAATAGTATTGTAATCATTTATATATTTAGATACAATTGTATTCTCATTAATTTTCATGTTAAATAACATCTTCATTAGATACACCTTATTTGTTACTAAAGGCATCTCATACAACTTGCATAAGGTGGTCATAAGTTCTTATGTAGTCTTTTATTTATATATATTGGAAGCAACACTTCCTCCCAAGTAGAGCCTTATGAATCCAAAATATTTTCTATCTAAGACATTCCATTCCTCATCTATTTTCTTTCCTTATCCTTTTGCCTTTCCATCAAGTGGTAGATATAGGTCCTTTTGATACAAATAGTTAATCATCTACATCTTCCACATACTAAAATTATGCCCTTTAAACTTATCAACCACTCTTCTTCCATCATCTACAATTATTCAAGATCACTCACTTGAGAAAATATTAGTCTAAGTCTGAGATCCTAGAGAGATTTACAAATTGAAAATGGTACACAAAACCACACAAAGATGGATCTAATACCACTTTTTGGGTTAAAATATAAAAAGTTTAAAATTTTTATTACATATAGTATTACTCAATTATCTAGATTAGAATAATTGAGTTTAAAAATTTGTATCAAAATATACTTTGTAACCCATAGATTAAAAATAATCTAAATTTATACTTGTAAGTTAAACAAATAAATATGGAGTAATAAATATGTGTAGAAAATAAAGAAATAAGAGATACTAAAAAATAAAAAATAAAAATATAGATATGATATTTAATGTGGTTCACCTAAATGTTGGGATACATCCATTCAAAACTCAACAATTATTATATTCAAGCTTTCAAAGAAATTTATACAAGTGTCTAGCACTTCCTACCCCTCAATGTCTATATCAGAGCACTCTGGCAACACCTTTGTCTGAAGATAAATTTCTCTTTTTTTTAATTACTACACAACTACATTCTCACCCTTTTTATATATAATTCACATATACATAATTATCTACCACTTTCCCACTTTTAAAGGGATAATGACAAAAAATAAGGAAGTATAGATATGTTGTAACTTTCAACAATTACAATTTGTTACAACTTCCTTATAGAATAAGGAAGTATAGATCTATCACAACTTCCTTTTGTTAGAATTTTTTATAACTTCCTTACATAATAAGGAAGTAAAAATCTATTACAACTTGCTATAGTTACAATATTTTATAGATAATAAAAGGAAAATAAACTACTTAAAGTAGTCATGTAACTACGACAGTGATGCATAGGCTATTGATAAATCATCATCTAACCATCCTCAAGTTTCTTCTACATTCAATCAATGCTTACAAGACCTTCATGACCCTATCAACACAAATCTATGGACAATGTAACCATGACCACATAGTGCTTATATCAATCCATAACATTAGAACTAAAATTTGACATTAACCTATTCTTATAAATTTATAACATCACTTATACATATATATATATATATATATATATATATATATATATATATATATATATATGTATGTATGTATATATATATAATATACACATATATACATACATATATATATATATATATATATATATATACATATATATATATATATATATATATATATATATATATATATATATATATATATGTATGTATATATATGTATATATATATATAAGCTCGTAACATCTATCACATTGTAGACTTTCTATTTATAGGTTGCATGTAGTAAATATAGTCTTAACCTACATGTTGCCTATAACAACTACATGTTTCATGTATAGGCTACCTAAATGAACTACAGTATTCACCTAGAGTTTACTTATATCCATTTTAAGATTCACCTATAGGTTACCCATAAAAACTATAGGTTTCTTCTATAGGAAACATTTAGCCATTGTACATTTCATCTATAGGCTTCCCATAACAACTATAGGTTTATTTTATAGGCTACCCATAGCCACTGTAAGTTTCATCTATAGGCTACCTATAACAACTGTAGGTTTCTTTTATAGGATACCCATAACAACTATAGGTTTTAGGCTTTTCCATTAAAATAAAATGAGGCAGTATGTTTCCACATCTCTAACATTTATTTTGATTTGCCTTTTTATCTTCTATTTTTGGAGTGGAGTTGCAAATATATTTATAAGATTCTTTCTTTGGGGGATCCCATGTAACAAGATCAATGGGGTTAGAATGGGTGATGGGGATGGTTTCAATTAGCTCATATTGTTTTTTCTCTAAGGAATCTCATATAGGGAGGTTTGGTATTTCAATGGATGACTCTAGAGACACAATAACTTCTTATGGTAGAATTTTGTCTTTGATGGTATTTATCATGTGAGTTCCCTATTTTTAGGGATATTTTATATGTGTTTATATGTAGCTTGATGAATAGGGATGATTAGGAAATGGATATATAAATATTTTTAAGGAATGATTTAGGGGAACATTAGGGTTGTCTAATTGAAGTTCCCCTTTATCGATAAGATTTTGGACTAGACTTTTGAAGTAGTGGCATATATTAATATCATGACTTATTACATGATGGTAGCCACAAAATTCATTTTCCTTAAACCAACTTGGTTTAGGACAAGAATTATTAGTAGGCCCAATTAGAAGAAGCTATATTATATATCCCTTCAAAATATCATCAAGGATGGATGTGTAAGATTCCCCTAAAGGTGTATACTATTTGGGGGGAAATCACATGGGTGATCTTCAAAGTTGTATATGGGAAAATTGAGAACTACGATGATTGGGTGTCAATGGAGGGATGGAATTTAGAACTATAATAATGGTAGTGCCCTTTGGCTCAGGGTTGTTGAAATATTTAAAGGGTTCTAATTTAGTATTTTAGTTCAATAATCTAACTTCACCTTGATCAATAACTTGAATTTCTAGTTTTTGAGCCATAATGAAAGAATCATCTAAAGTTTTAAAGGATCAGATTTCTAGTGTAGATGTATATGATTGGTGCATGATCTAGAAAATAATTTAATAAGTTTTAGTTGGGGAAGAGAAAAGGATAATTGATTGACAATGTTTCACCATCAGGTAACAAAGTTGATAACATATATATCTTCAAATTATCTAATAAAATATAAGTCAGTGATGGTTATTTTCATTGTGATGTTTATCAAAAATTTATCTAGGAAAATTTGAGCTAATTGACTAAATAAAAATAGGTGTTAGGGAATGGAAATACATAATAAAAATTTGGTCTAGCTAATGATATTGGAAAATTTCTTAATAGGAGGGCATCATCATGGGATATGAGTTAAAATACATGTCTAAACACCTTAAGGTGTTTTTGGGTATCTTATTTATTTTAGAATTTGGTAAATTTAGACAATTTACATGATACAAGATTTGGTTAGATGGGGACTTCCAGGTTTATAGGCTCATTGTAGATTTTTTCATAATAAGGTATAGCTTTATTTACCATGGTTGATGTTTCTAGATAGGACATTCTATCCATGAAGATATGAAGGATATCCAATTGAGGATCACGTGTGGGAAATCCCCTTAGGAAGTTAAGAGGGGTGTAATTCTATTGAAGATGTTTTTGAGGAGGTAATGACATGAGAATTGATTGAGATAGGTGGTAACTAATGGTCATGGTGTTGATTGATGGAGTTAAGGTAACATAAGGATGATAATGTGAGGGTATGTAATGCTAATAGGACATATTAAAAGATGATAGATATTGATATTACATAAGTATTTGAGAGGATTGTGGTGGAGGTATTATATGTTGAGGACTAGTGTCCACACGTGTCTATATTGGTGGCAATGTCATAGGTATGGAAAATACTATGTTTTGTAAGGGGGTAGTTGGTAATATATGAGACATAGTTTATGAAGTAATAATGTTATGGGTTTTAATGGTAGGTATGGAATGATTGGATGTTTTTGGGGGTGGTTATTTTTTTCCAACATTAGTAGTGGAAACAATGAGGACTATTAGTTGTCTATGGTGGTATTATGTTGGTGTTATTTGTTGCATGAGGACTACTTGGTGGTGGTGGTGGTTTTTGAGGGACCATGGTTCAAACCATAGCCACTGATTGTCTATTGGTTCCTTTTAAGGGTGGGATATGTCTAAATAGATCATATTTAAGAAGGGGATAAATAAGGATATGTATTTCTCATGATGCATAGAAGGGTTTAAGGGCTATTGGTTTTCTATCTAAAATGCTAGCAAACCCAAGGTCTCCTTGTAGATAGAACTGTTGAGGACTATCCTTGATGGATTCAAGAGATTTAGGGGGGCTAGGATAATATTCCATTGAGGAAGATGAATGCAAAGAAAAATAAAATCAAAAAACACAACATAAATAAAAATAAGAATAAGACTTTTTTGATTTATCTCTCTTTAGTGGAAAAAGGCACACATAATGAAAAAATGTACTTAAAAGGATTTACTTTTTTAAAAAATCAACTTTAGATTGTGATAAAGAAAAATGTTAATGAGGGTAATAAGAAAAGGCAATCTAGAGATGGTTTCATGTTTGTTCAGGCTCAAAATATGCTTATATTGGAATTGGTACATGGCTTGGTATTGAGGCCTACCCCCTCAATTCATATACCACAATGTAAGGGTGTCGAGTGACTTTCTAGTATATACCTAATATCTAGAGTCTATACTCAGTCAATGTACTACGTTGGTTCTCCCTTGAGTGGGGATGTCCAAGTAGGATAGTTAGGATGAAGGTTACTACTAGGTGATGAAATTTTAGTCAGTTTCCTTATGTCAATGTTTTATGAATAGATTGTGTAATTATTTTTGTATGTGTGTGAAAAAAAGTGATTGCTATGATAAATTAATCCTACCAAAATTACTATATGTGAATTATCTAAAAACGAAATGAATGGATGAAATTGTTTTTAAACATTTAAAAGGAAATAAAAACAATTTTAGATTTTTATTTTTAGTGAAGACAACAATAAAGAGAAAAGGAAATGAATGAATAAATTTACAATGAATTCCAATAAGAAAAATGAGACAATGGGGGTCCCACTGGGCATTCCAAAATGTTATAGTAGTCTTTTGTTTTAAATTTTAGCTTAATTAACTTACTAAAAATGGAAATGATGTAGGGTTTTGAAAGATGAATACCTATGATGGGAATGTGCACCATTGATCTGATGAATGAGGGAATGATTTAACTTTTTTATGAATATTAGAGTTTTATTCCTATTTTAGTTAAGGGTTTGGATTAATAAATTAGTAAATTATATTTTAATAATTAAAATATTGATTTGTATAATTTATCTATCTTTTTTACCTTTATAATAGTATAAATAAATAAGGAGAAATAATGACTTAGCTAGAAATAGGCAGAGATGGCTAAGATAGGGTCTAAAACTAGCTATGCAGTATTGGGATAGTGTTGAAAATTAGAATTTATATTTCATTTGGTGAAGGATAGGAATTATGAAAATATGACACTTTGGGGTCTAGTGTTATTTTCCACTTCTGATGTTGTTTTCCAAATTGGTCACAAAGATCTTAAACTTGATGGATTTTTATGTTATACCGGTATGACCCTACTTATGAAATCTTGAGTGTTTAATGTTGATAGATCCCATTGTATAGATGATTTAATGTTTAAAATGGGATAACTTATGGTATGATGCTATAGTCTAAGTATGTCACTTTTTTCATACAATTTTAGGACTTGGCGAGATAAGATTTGCATGGGAAATAAAGCTTGGCTAAGGTGGAATGATTGATTAGAATGTATTAAATAATTGATAATGAGAAAAAGGTGTCTCAAAGGGTCACAAGAGCATACAAGAAAGACCAATATATTGGGTGTCATAAGACACACTTAAACTACAAATTTAGATCTCTATTATGACTACATGGAACTTATTTTTATCTTGGAATAACATGCACACAAGGAGACAACTTGGACAAAATGGATTAATAGATAAATACGCGAATTGCCTAGTTAGGAACCAATCTTGGGAAATTAAAAACTTACTTAAGTTTATGTCATCTAAATATTATCATAATTAAGTGTATAATATTTATAAACAAAATATAAATCATGTTTAAAATATTTGACAAGATAAATGCATATAGATTATTTAAGATAGATGGATAAGATAAACATGATAAGTAGATGCATATGATCAAGATAAATAGATATAGATATTTTTATTACTAATAATTAAAGTTATTAAAATAGGCTTGGGTTATAAAATAGATTAATAAAAACATAGATCTTGATCGGTGATGATTCTACATAATTGGTGTTTAATTAGATGAATCAACTAAGATTCTACATGGATGGATAGAAATATAAGTGCAAGGGATTAAAGAGAGATATTAAAGGATATAATATGGTTTTATATTTCCAAGTATGTTATATGGATAAAAGGGATGTTCATCAAAGATAACAATGAAAAATAAAAAAATAGAGAAGAATAATAGAGATGCTAATAAAAACAAATAAACTTACATGGACTGCACTACCATCCTTGAATGGGGTTGATATGGATATTTTTTATTATAATATTTTTTAAGGATAAAAAGGTATTTATTTACAACATATATTACACACAACATCAACAACATAGGCAATGAAAATTTCATCAGTGTTTCTTTAATCAAAGTCCCATCCTTTGTAAAGAGTAATGTGCAGGTTCATGTAATCGACTACGATCTAGGAAAATTAGTGTTGATCATAGGAGAATTGTTATTGACTCACCTTATTTAGGATTATATGAAATTTTATTGTTTTCAACCATGTGATAAGATTGGTAAATGTAACCTAAAGTTGTTTCATGGGTTTTAGATTATCAGGGAAGTTTGTTAAGGATATTATTTATTTTGTTATAATGGAATATGTTTAGATATTTTAGGATTATGGGTAGTTAAAATAATTATTACGGTAATTATTAAAATTAATTACCATCAATGAAACATGTAATATATAAATAAAATAAACATTTAAGTTATATACATTTAAATATAAGTTTACATTTATATATAGACATTTATTTCCTTATACTTTATGCTATATTTTTTGTATATACATTCATGATTTTTGAAAGGGGTTTCAAACCTTTAGGAGTTACAATACAACTTATAGGTTTTGAAGCATTCTACCACATTTCAGACTTAACCTATTTCAATATTTTAAGATACTATACTTAGCCATAATGCACATGTCATAAGAGACTTAAGGTGCAAAATTCTAGTATCTACATGTTTATTACTTTTCAATTTTATGTGCATGTGTTTAGTCATTTTATTTTTATTTTTATTTTATTTTTTTTCACTAAATCAATCATATATGTGTTCATTATGTGATTCATTACACTTGTACTTGAGTACATCCATTGGCATACAACTATGATTTCATCTTGACTTTTCCATATTATGGTGTGTTTGTGTCATTTGTGTATTGGATTAGGAGTTTATCCTTATGAAAATAATGGTTAGGTTATAATTATGTTTTTTTTGTAATGATGCATATTAGTGTGTGATACATTAAAATTCAAACACTTGAGTCTTTACTACAATGTTGCATGTAATAACATCTCCCCTTGTAGGAAAATCTCATCACCTTTTTCATAATCAAATACTTATCAGTAAACACTCTAGATACATATATGTAAATTGGGAAATGTATGAAAACATTAAAATGTAAAAAAGAGTCATAAAAATTATTTATAATATTAATAGGTTAAAACTTTGAAATATGCTTACTAATCAATCAATCAGGATGGTCAATGATTACATCTACCTTAATGGGGAAAATTCAATAATCAATGATCAAATCTACCAAACTGAGGCAATTAAATTTATTAATAAATCACTATTCCCTCCTATTTAAATGAAAATCATTTTTATAATCTATCAATCAGTGGCAATCAAATCATCCAATTTCTTCCTTTCAAGAGCCCGTCCATCAAACTTTTTTTAGCCACTCCATTGAGGGGGCATCATGGGTATCCCAAACATTATTTGGAGTGTTAGTGTGAACTCATTTTAAATAAATTTAAAAATAATCAATAAAATATTAACACATCATTATTAAATATTTATTAAACCATTTTAATGATATTTTCATTCCTTGAAAAATAGTTACTTTGTCTAATGTCTCTAAATGCCTTCTCAAACATGGGTAAAATGTAGATACTCAATTATCATCAATTTTGTGTTGAAATTTCAATTATAAATATTTATATAAATAATACACATGTCATTGAAACACCCAAAAAAATAAGGTTAAAGAGATTTTTTTTGAAAGGGACTCTACCCTTGATTACAAAGGCCACAATCTAGGCTAGAACAACCAGAATGAACAAGAAATAAATACACAACAAGTCAAAATCAAAACAAAGGATAAGTCAAAAATAACTCATGATAAATTCACAATAAGGACCCTAAATACCCATAGAAAATGGAAATCACAAAAAACATGAGCCAGTGAATCTTACCTTCTAAGTCCAACATTCCAATTGATCAACATTTCTCTTAGAGCTTATTCCATGGTGATAATTTTAAAACACCCAAATTAGTCCATACACTTGACATGCATATTTTTAAATATATTGGTACATCCCTAATTGAGTAAATACACCATACATAATCATCAACTTCATGTAATTCATCCTAAGTAAAATTATGACTTTTCAAGTGACATTTTTGGATTAATTAGGTTGAAAATTTAGTTCAACTTTTGATATTGCATAAATCACATAAAATCTAATCTAGATTAATTACCATATCAAATCAAATCTAGTGGATAAGTATAAAATTCATAGAAATTAGCTAATTTCTAATTATTCAATATTCAAATATTCAACAAATATTTGAATAGTGACATAACTTAGAAAGATGTCAAGCATTAACATAAATGTAGGGTTATATCAAAAAATTAAACCCATGTCTCATTATTATAGAATTTATTCCAAGCATTAATTATATTTTTCCTACTAAATGTGACTTATTTTGAGCCACACATCTTCATCTTGATGTTGGGAGTAGAAAAAGACTAAAAAAATCATAGAGTATATTGATGGACATGTGTGTGACTTGCACTATTTTGTCTTTTTCATTTATTTTTGTATGTATTAGGCCTTTTTAAGCATATCATTCAACTTTAGAATGTGAAAAGTCCTTCATTTTGGGAATATAAAAGGGATATAATATGAAGAGAAAGCACATTGTAAAATGTGATATATAATGCTCAATTTTTTTTGGATATGGTTATAATGTGATATAGATTAATATATATAATTCTAAAATGGTTTTCCTCATATTTTTATCATTCTTATATACCCAATGAATACTCTATTTAATTTAATATATTAATCATATAGTTTATGATAACTATTATGATTCTATTAATTCTATTTTTTCATTCATAACAATCTATACTTTCCTATTAATTAATATATTAAATCTGAATTATCGTTTATTATTTATTTTTCTCATTTTATGTGCAATTTATCCCCATATTATCATGTTCTAAAGGGTTTTTTTAGGAACATATGCTAATAATTGTGTGGTGAGAATGGAACATTTTATTGAAAAATGTTGATATTGATACTATTTCAAAGAGATATAGAAATACGGTTTTATAAAAGAATCCAAAATTTTGTAGAAGAGTAAGCAAAAATAATAGGGAAAACTCTGAAAGAAATTATTCAAGAGCATATCTACAGAGACATTTATTAAATATTTATTGGAAGTATAACTACTAATGGGGTATGAATCTATTTCCTTAAAATAATCCTTTAATTTTTATTATCATCCATGAAGCATTCATTCACATACATACATTAACTATTACATAAATAAGCATCTATGAAAGAAAACATAAGAACATAGGAGATATGTGGGAAAACCTCTTAGAGGATAAAACCCACTAAAACATAGCTTGGAATATAGTCTTATAATAAACTAATCAATATTTAGTGAGGCACCAACCCCACAAGAAGAAACAATCCCTCACTAGTCCAACACCAACTCAAGTAGTTCTTTAGCAAGCACTGACTTGCAAGGAGGCATCAACCCCTATGTGATTCATAACCAAACTAGATACCTTGCACCTTTTATTACCTTGAGACACCTTTTTCTCATTCAAATTAATATTACCACCTTCTTTTTCTCTTTAAACTCTATTATCTCTCTCAAATAACCTATTAGGTCTTCTTGCTCAACTAGTCCTTTCCTTTGGAAAATTAGGTCTTATGACCTTACTCATCATCTATAAAAAACTATTATAATTTCATTACATGATAAAAATATCTCTCTGATAGTCTTTATTCCCTCTACCTAGTTTCCAAAACTCTAAATCATTCACTCATATCCTCAAATATTCTAACTAGTCAAATTAGGCCTATTAGACCTTCTATTTATAATTGACTTGTTGGAACACAACTATATACTTAGAGGTGGTTGAATTAGTAGATCAACTAAAACTAGTTATTTATATAATTTTAATGTAGATTAAAATATATCTTCAGATTAAATGAAATATGTAGAGATCACACACACACAAATACACATGACACCAGATGTATACATGGAAAACCCATTAGGAAAAATAATGGTGAGAATAGATATTATAATCTTCTATTCTAGTCCTACCTCACAATAAAATCCTTACTATAAAACCTCACTAGTTATACATTTAAGGGCACTGACCCTGAGGACACACCAATCCCCTAGTTTAAGATCGTAAACTCTAAGAGAGCACCAACTCCCTAACTAATCACAAACTCAACTTAACCTCATTGGTTACAATGTTTAAGGGAACCACCCCTAAGTAGATACCAATCCCCTAACTAATCAGCAACTTAGCTTTTTTGATGGCACTAACCAATTAGATCTCTATGGAGATATAACTCCAATTTACAACATTGATTCATAAATGAATCCAACTCTAACTCTCTATTACAAGTCTAATCTATAACTACACATTATCTTTGTGTTCTTTTATTCCTCTCTTTCCCTCTCTCTATGTCTATTTATGTATCTATTTTACACACTTCATATCTCTCTCTCTCTCTCTCTCTCTCTCTCTCTCTCTCTCTCTCTCTCTCTCTCTCTCTCTCTCTCTCTCTCTCTCTCTCTCTCTCTCTCTCTCTCTCTCTCTCTCTCTCTCTCTCTCTAACTCTTTGTATCCTCTTATTTTTCTCTCTACCACTATGTTTATGTGTCTCTATATTTTTTATTTGACATAATCAATAGCTTTAACTTTGGTAATAAAAACCTCTGATAGTACCCTAGATGTTGTATATATAATATTTAGATCTAGGATTTTTTTTTGTCTATGTTCACACATGGACTATAACACATCACACTAATTTTGGACTCAACAAGTTTCCCATGTCTTGAAATCATTCTCCACCACCATGATTCTCTATCTTTTTCTATATTTAACAAATCTTAGGCTTTTGTCTTAATGCACATGCCATTTTACATAACTTTGATCTATCACAACAATCTATATCATTGTCTGTGTTGATAATCCATCTTTCCTACAAATTCATTTTCTTGGATATTGGGGTGATCATAACTTCAAATCTTGAGCTTTGATATTAACTTTGGAACCATGATTTGATAATCCACATTCAATTTTATAATATTTAAAATACATCTGTTAGATCAATCTCTAATAAGATCACATGCCCAATTAGATCCCTATATGATTTTGGACATTAACTCCTCACGTTTAAAATGTGTTCATTAGATCATTTGATAAGAGCTATCATGTGTTGTTAGATCTTCAAACTAACATAGTCTTTAATTCTATTTTTATGTTAAATGTCAAGCTCTTTATCCCGTATCACTACTTCCTTAGTCTTTGGAATGCTTATGCTCTATTGATATTCTTAAAATTACTCAGTAGTTAACTCACCACTATGTTTATAAACCTTGATCACTTTATCCCATTGAGTCCACATGCTATATTGGATATCTTTTACATGATCACTTACTCACCATCAGATTTTCTAATAATCTCGATCATTATCTTTACTTAGCTATTAAGAATGTGACACTTGGCATTAGCGTACTGCTTCTACAAATTGTTTTTAGTTCCCTCTATTGAGACCCTTGGCAATCCCATGTTTCTCATTGATTTTTACTTTAAACCTATCCATAGATCTATTGTGCAATATCGATGATTGTAACACTTGTCACTAGCATATTTACTCAGAATTCCCTTTGAAAAATTGACATTACTATGCCTTGTTGGATCTCTAACATATAATTAATTTCTAGCTATTCATCAAGATAGGACAAATATTAAGTCTAATAATTAGGAAATGTAATGTCTTGATCACTACTTTGAGAAGGTAATTTATAGGTTGAAGGGGTTGGTTTTTACAATGATGATAATGGAGTAAGATATAACTTAAGCCATCATGTCTTGGCTATATCCAATTAACATCAAAATATAAAATCCTATGAACTCCATGAATTAAATAATTAGGTTTCAATTGATAAACCCTATAATGTATGAGAGTAAAGATAATTCATTTATGGGTTCATCACTATTAATAAAGTTTTTATGATCCTCTCCTTGAACTTATGCTCTATCACTAGTATCTAGTGATATGATGTAGGAGATATAATACAAGCTTAATATCCTTGTCTCTCAATATCAACTATATTGTCTTCTAGTCCTAGGACATGAATAATTACAAAGCTTCTCTACTTTGAACGTTCTTGGTCTTGGTAGACTAAATAATCTAGGTCCCCCTCACACTATGCATAGCTTCTAAATCCATTCATGTTTTCTAAGTTAGCTCTCCCTAACTCCATGCTCCATCTTTTCACCAAGGGACTACCTATAACACATTATAACTTTATTTTTTGTATGTATATCATCATTTTATACATGTTCACTAAGTTTCGTGACCTAACTCATTGTACAACGCAAGATACACCATGTCAAAGGTTCCCAACATTAGAACCCTTATGCTAACTGCACCTATGGACACACACACACACACACACACACACACACACACACACACACACACACACACACACACACACACACACACACACACACACACACACACACACACACACACACACACACACACACACACACACACACACACACACACACACACACGCACACGCACACGCACACGCACACGCACACGCACACGCATGCACACACACACACACACACACACACACACACACACACACACTTATATTATATGTACTCCAATATAATTATATCACATTGAAGTACTCATTTTATCCCTATAGATACTACATACACAATGCTTGACCTGGTTTGATCAAGTCATGATCATAACCTACTCGAGTTCTCATTTTTAGTAGACATCACTTGCTTCTCCACTGAAAGGGGTCTCTTAAGAAGCATATATAGAGACACCTTACTTCACATTGTCCTAGAATAGTGTGAAACTAGGAGTTGCCCATAAATCTTCATATTATTTCTCCTCCTTGGTCATCTTCTACTTCATGTTCTTCTTCTTCTTCTTAATCTTAAGAGAAGTAACATGCTCATCCATTATAATGTTCTCCTTTTCTTTTAAAATTATATTAAAAATAAATGGAGATAATATGGATTTGTGACATACATTTTCATCTGATGAATATTCCTTGTAGCTTGGAATCTCATCACTAGGAAAAGAAAACTAATGTTCTATGCATGATATTTACTCAACAATAGCAGGATGTTCACTTGAATATGTACTCACTTCATAACTAGCCTCAACTAGTGCCTTGGTCTTTTCCTTAAGCTTAGTTTTTTCATCTTCAACATCAGTAGACATTGAGAGTTCTTGACATTCTCTATCCTCTGTAACATTCTCCATCATGGCTTAATATTTCACTTTCCATATATTATTGGTTTTCTTAAATGTCTAGTTTTCCTCTCTTTTAGAGACTTGTGAACATTTTTTCACACTAGAAGGCATGCCTATCTTCTTATTATATACTTACGATCTTATAAATCTTGTTCTACATTATTTAACTATGTGACCAAAATTATTTTAATTATAAGACACTACATTTGTATCTAAAAAGATTACAAATAAATTTTCACTTACAAAATTTGTCCTCCTTATAGATATAACTCTACAATTACTAGTATTATGACCAAAATGATTACATGTATAAAAATAACCTTAGAAATATGAGGAATGCCTAGTCATAGATTAACTTTGTGTAGGATGGGGAGTTCTTAAATTTGGCTTCTTCAAGTCTATCACTCTTGTGTAACCATCTGCATTAGCTACCTTTGTCTTCTACATCTTCCTTGAGTTTGCATAGATAGACCCATTGTTCTATTTCCTTTCCTTAAGGTTATTTTCTCCTTTAGCCTTCTTCTCATAAGTATCACTATTTTTTGTTTTTTTTAAATCTCTAGAGACATTCCTTTTCTTTTCTCTTGATCCTTCTGCTTTGAAATTTTCATATAACTAAGTGGATGTACTAGTTATTTGATTTTTCCCATTTTCATAACCAATACAAGATTTCCCTTTTGATGGATTTTGAGAGTTGATCAAATCATCAAGTATTATTGAACCTCCTTTTAGTTTTAGACTTTTGTTTATTCATCTTTATCTTTATAAGATTCTTTTCTCAAATCTACTATATCTACGTCTATCCTCATACACTCATTAGATCCAAATTTTTATTCAATTTTTAATAAATCCTTTATTCTTTTAACCTCTTCAACTTGTGTCTTTAGGATAATCACCATCTGATCATATTTATGAAGACTTTTGGGCACCTTTTCAATCTTCTTTTATGCTCACTTCTTCTACCTTGAGTTATCTTTTCTTATTATGTCAATATCATCTATAGCATACATGAGTTTAATCTCTAGGTTGACTTCTCTGTATTATTCATTAGAGTCTTAAACTTATTATTGGTCTATATCTATAGAAGTTGATCCTAGTTCCATGAACAGGGATTCATTTCCCTCAACCATAAAAACACAATCATGGTAATCATCTAAACTATCACTATCATCTAAAGAATCACTATCCTATTTTGTGTATAAGACATTCTTGTTTTTAAATAAGTTATTTTTCTTTGAATAGTGGGGTTTCATCCTTTAACCATCCTCTTTTTTCTCAAAGTTATCCATTTTCTCACAAGGGCATTTAGAAGCATAAATGTTCTATTTTACCATAGTTAAATCATTTAAAGGGTAACTTGCCTTTATACTTTCTAGATCCTCTTTTCAATCTTCTAACAAAGTTGGCTTCTTATTCATCAATCTCCTTGGATATGGATGTAGATGCTTCTACTTTTACATGCTTGGATGATTTTAATGCAAATTCTCTCTTAGAAATTGTCTAATTCTCCTATTCTCATCTCATAATTAGTTAATGTTATATGAAAATCATCTAAAATGAGCTTATATAGGTCTCTCTCATCCTCTATTATAGAGATTTTATAATCATACCTTGATGGTAGATATCTTATAATATTTTTGACAATGATTGATTCTCTCATCTCTTCTCCAAGGCCTTTGATGGCATTGACTATTTCATCTACCCTAAGGAGGTAGTTTTTAATATTCTCTTATTTAATAATTTTAAGACTTTCATACATACCTCTGTATGTTTGTATCTTGGCTTGCTTTACCTTATTATCACCTTCATATATGTTCTTCAACTTGTTCCAGATATCTTGTGTATTTTCACAATGTATCACTTTGAAAAACTCTAGTTTGGACAATCCATAGAGAATAGCATTATTTGCTTTGGCATTACCCTCATATGCCTTCTTTAAATCCTAATCATTTGGAGTTGTAGAAAGAGATGTAAATCCATTTATAATAGACATCAATACATAAAACCTTAATGAAGTTAAATATGATTCCATTCTTATGCTCCAAAATGCATAGATTGATCCATTAAAGGGAGGTTCTTTGTTTGATAAAAATCCTTCTTGACTAGATAATTATGTTCACTATTCCATGATCTACCTAAGATTATTAAGATTATTCTAAAGAACTAGAGATTTGATACCAATTATTATAAAACAACTATCTACTAAGAAGGGGGGTCAATCAATAGATCAACTAAAACTAGTTATTTAAATATTTTTAATGTAGATTAAAATATATATGTAGATTAAATCAAATATTCAAATATCACACACACACAAATAAACATGAAACTAGATGTGTAGGTGGAAAAGCCATTGGGAAAAGCCATAGTGAGAATATATAGTAAAATCTATTGTTCTAATATAGACTCATAGTCAAAGCCTCACTAGCAAACCTCACCGGTTATACATTTAAGGGCACTGACCCTAAGGAGACACCAATCCCCTAGTTTAATAGCACCAACTCTAAGGAAGCACCAACTCCCTAACTGAGAACCAAGTTAGCTTAACCTCACTAGTTATAATGTTTAAGGCTATCAACCCTAAGGAGACACCAATCCCCTAACTGAGCACCAACTCATCTTGTATGATGGCACCAACCAATCAGATCTCTATAGAGCTACAAATCTAATTTTAAAAATAGATTTATAAATGAATTTAGCTATAAATATTTATTACAAGTCTAATATGTAGCTTCTCATTCTCTACACATTATATCTATGTGCCTTTCTTCCTCTCTAACCCTCTCTCTGCATCTATATATGTATCTTTTTGACACATTTCATCTCTCTCTATAGCCTCTTCTTTTCCTCTTTGCCCCTCTAGTTTTGTGTCTCTATATTTTATTTTTGACATAATCATATGTCTTATATATAATATTTTGATCTAGGTTTGTCTTCCTTTCTATGTTCGCACTTGGACTATAACACATCACACCAATTCCAAACTCAACAAGTTTACTGCATCTTAAAATCATGCTCCACCACCATGATTCTCTATTTTTTTCTATATTTAACAAATCTTTGGATATGGTCTTGACACACATGACATTTTAAATAACTTTGATTAATCATAAAAGTATATATCATTGTCTATGTTGATAATGCATCATTATTGCAAGTTCATTCACTTGACTATTGGTATGATCATAACTTTAAATATTGACCTTTAATCTTATCTTTGGCTCCATAATCTAATGATCCAAATTTAATTTTATCATCTTTAAAATGTATTCATTTGATCAATATTTGACTAGATCAAGGGCTCCATTGGATCCCTATACACTTTTAGAATTGAAATATTCAAGTTTAAAACACATCCATTTGATCATTTGATTTGAGCTCCCACATGTCATTAGATATTTAAACTAGCACAATTTTTACTTTTATCTTGATGTTAAACATCAATTTATTCATCCCATCTCACTACTTCCTATGTTTTTGGAGTGATTACACTCCATTTATCTTCTCAAGATTGCTTGGTCTTTAACTCTCCACTATATTGATAAACCTCAAGTACTTTATCCCATTAATTCCACTCTCTTTGTTGGATCTCCTTTGCAAAATCACCTACTCACCATTAGATCTTTTGATAAGCTCGATCATTGTCTTTACTTAGCTCTCAATAATGTGACACTTATCATTATCACATGACTTCTACACATTGTTGTTAGTTTCCACTATTAAGACATTTGGTAATCTTACGTTTCTCATTGACCTTTTCACTTTAAACTACTTCATAGATTTATTTTTCAAGCTCCATGATTATGATGATTTTCACTAGCATGTTTAATCAAAAGTCCCTTTGAAAAATTAAATTTTAAATGCTTCATTAGATCTCTAATGTTTTATTAAGCACTAGACATTTATCAAGATGAGACAAATATTAAGTCTAAGACTTAGGAAATATAAATTCTTGATCACTTCTTTGAGCTATGAATTTTTGGGTCAAAGGGGCTAGTGTTTAAAATGATGACAATGACTTAATATATAACTTAAGCCACCATGTCCTAATTATATCTAGTCAACATCAAAATATAAAATCCAATTAACTCCATAACTTAAATCCTTAGGGTTTAATTAATAAACCCTATAATTTCTGAGAGCAAAGATAATTCAATTTTAGGCTCATCACTCTTCATCTAAACTTGTGGACCATATATCTAAGATGCTCATTAAAAACACTCAATATATCTTCTATCTGTTTCCTTTGAAAATGTTCTAAATGGTCTTTGTAAAAGAATTATAATGTTTCAGGACCTTTTGTATATTTGACTATGGGAAAACACTATCAAAATGCCTAGGAGCCCAACTTTGGTCATGCATATATTTTATCATGTTACATCGTGTAACCTAAGATTCATTACATAGAAACTAGGCAAAAATATAAACAAACCCATATGATCATTTTGTCTTGAAACCTCCATGTGTGAAAATTTTGACCTCATCAATATGCTTACTTGGATTGTCCTGAACCCTTTTTCAAATTACATTGTGTTGTAATTTATTTAATTCTATCCAAGTAGCCAACTTTGCATCCCCATGTCTTTAATTATGCTTCATCTCATGGATTCAAATCTAGCACATAAAAATTATGGACTAATGTGATAATAACCATATCACCAAATCCCTCAAACACATCCACATGAGTAAATGGTGATGTAAGAAAACTACCTACTCAAATTTTCCTCTATGGACCCAAAATGTCTATATGAACAATATGAGGAACCAAATAAATTCCACTCATGAGCATAAGCATTCCAATCATCCTAGACATTTTATAAGATGCCCTTAACATCCTAAAATAAAAATAATAATCCTTAATAATCAATTACATCCATAATCTCCCTTTTGACATCAATGACATGTTCATAATGTCCCTTTTGACATTAATGACAATCATATTGCCAACATGACTCTTTCTCTCATAAAAATTGGTTGGTGAAAAAACTTACCATACATGGATCAAACCTGGAATATATAAACAAACATGTTTCAAAATTTAAATAACCATTACGTAGGTTGGTCACTAGCCATAAGGACTAAAAACACCGTTAGGCCTAATAGAGACCTAATGCAATTAAGCCTTCTCAAAGCACACATTTCACCTTGACCACGTTGGAACACCATGAGCCTAAAAAAAATGATGAACAAAATAAAATATTTTTAAATTAAACCTACTATATTCTCATATTAGGGCACCAAAACCATTTTTATTATTTCACTCTTGAACCACATAATTAGGTCTACTCGTAATTAGGCCTTATCACTACTAGAAAGTCTGTCTTGAATATATTAATCATACATTAAATTGCCACATAAAATATAAATAAATCACATGGATATAACCTCCATGAATATAGTTTCATCACCAAGTCCTTTATATTTCATAATACAGGGCAAAAGACCTTAAACTGATCAACTTCATATGCTTACTCAAAACTGCACATAGGCCTTAAGAACCCAGTCAAGAACCTTTAACATTTCACACCTTCAAAGGAATTTCTCATGAATAAAAATGTGTTAAAATTAACATATGATACCTATATAATAAATTAATCTACATTGGATTCTTCAACTCTTTTCAAAAACACTCAGGAACATCATTCTCACTCACATATAGAAAATTGTTATAGCTCAAAAAATGCAATCATGGAAACCAAGACTTACCACACCTATGTGAAATATTATATGAAATTTAAATGGATTTATATTATAATTAATCATCCATATAATATAATTAAATATATATTATATGTATTAATATTAATATTGGTCTTATAGACCAATCTCATGCCTTCATCCTACACATAATTCAATGTGTTAGATAGGTCACTTTCAAAACATCATTGTTCTTGTATATGAGCATATCTAAAAATTATAATAAATTAGATCTATGATATAGGTATTTAAAAATTACCCCATGAATTTTTATCCATCCCTAATCTAATACAACTTATCCCTAATCTCATTCTAACTTATTCCTAATTTTCTCATTATTTTCCTCATTAGGCATATTTAGTGATAGTTCAAATTATATGATTGGTTTAGAATATTTAAGATATAAAACCTGATCATAAAATTACATTGGAAAAAACTAAAATTATCACACATAATCTTGCAATCATTTTCATGCTTTGACCTGTTCAACCCTCCCTACTACACCAAAAAAGTGAGAAACAAGGGGTTTATTGTAGATTACACTCACTCTTATTAAAAAAAAATCCACTTAGAGGTAAATATTAAAGTTTAATACAACATCCAATCATCATAATATGTCAATAAAACCATTATAATAACTTTCCAACAAGATATTCCATATTGGGTCACTATTACAATTTTAGAGAGGGTTTAGACTGTCTTGCATTCTTGATAATTATTCATAAATCTTAGTCTCTCAAACCAAAAAAAAATTTAGAAAATTTAATATAGGACCCTTAACCAACTACCATTAAATTATTTTATCCTCATGAAAAGTTTTGATGTGCCAATAAGCATAAGAAAATCCTTCTCATGTCTACAACACCTCATTCTATGCACATAGAAAACCTCAACACCAATTTTCATGATTTTTACTTTAGGATATGACCTAACACTTGGTAAAAAAAAATTTAACCTCTCAAATATATTAAAATTATATCATGAGATTTTTCACCTTGGAAATTTATTTTGACCCTTGATTAGGCCATACTAGGTTTATTTACATATTAAGCCTTGAACTGTCAAGCACACTTAGACCTTGAACACACCTTGAAACCTCTCATACTATTATAAATACCTAATTATCATGTAATAAAACCTCATAACATGATCACACACTTAAAATATTTTTATGACAAACCCTATATTTCTCAACTCATCAGTATACCAATCTTGTGCCTTCTCACTAGTTCTTTTTAAGCAAATACTAAGCAAAGAACTGACCTAAAAAGCTCCTGTAAAATCTTATATGATTTATTAAAATGTTTAAATAGTTTAAAAAAACTTCTCACATGTTATAATAATTATTTTAATTCATGATAACACCTCAAGACTCCTCATTAGGTGATGTAGAGTCTAGGACTAGTCTGGTTGCATACTTAGACTTAAAACCATACCTATGAATGTTTACATTGAAAATTTACTAAGTGTTAAAACACTTCATATGCATTATTATGAATATTTTACCATACACTTATACCTATTTTTATCCATCTTAATATACCACCATATTCATACCCTCTCATTCGCATCATCATGTGCATGTTCATAATATGAGAAAACTCCTCAAGATTAGTACTCAATAGTATACATAACTTATAATATATCTTGATATTGACATGTCATAAAACTTATAATAATTAAAATATTTCCTTAAAATTATCTCTCAATAGAGAGATAAAATGTTTCCTTCAAATTCTCTCTTGTCATAAGACTTATTTGTCACATAACACTTTACCATGCATGGCCTAAACTCTAACCTTGAGATTAATGACATATATATTTACTTTTATATTATTTAAAACAATAAATACTCAAAAAAAACTAATATAAACATACCTCAATAATCTCCCCCTTTGTCATTGATGGCAAATATTTAAACAAAGTTGATCATTTTAATCTCCCCAAGCTAGATCTTGTTAAAACTAACCTTTCATTCAAATTATAAATTTATCCCATTTTGACATTAATAAAAAAGTATCATATTATTAAAAACTATCTGATCCTTAGACCTATAACAACATACCTTTTATGTCTAAACAAAATCATCATCTCTCTTTGATAAAAACTCAATACAGTTCAAGCTCACATACCTCCTCATGGAG
>JARHVA010006439.1:587500-610000 GCA_037957365.1 Torreya grandis | reverse complement strand
ATTCTTTGGAATCTTCGAACATACACTCATAATTGTGTGTATCCATCTTAATATACCACCCTCTTCATACCCTCTCACTAGGTCTCAGCATGTACATGCTCATGTTATGATAAAGCTCCTCAAGATTAGTGCTCAAGAGTATACATACCTTGTACTTGATCTTCATCTTGACATGTCATTAACCTTAGAAGAATTACTAGGTTTCCTTGAAATTATCTCTCAATAGAGAAATAAAAGGTTGACTTTAAATTTTTTCTTGGCATAAGACTTCTTTGTCACATACCACTTTACCATGCATGGCCTCAACTCTGACCTTGACATTAATGACATCTATCTTGAATTTTACATCAATGAAAATAATAATGCCTCAAAACCAACAATAAGAACATACCTCAATAATATTATGGTTTGAATTTCTTGGTTTATTATCTATGTTATTATCTATATTGGAGTATTATGTTTTTTAGCCAAGGATGGAATTCATAGCTCGGTCAAAAGAAAATATAGAAAACCTATGAAATCTAGATATTTATTGGACCTTTTCAATATACTATTATACCAAGACTAAAATTTATATTTATATCATAGAATTTTATATACAAGGCTATTTATATTTTGAATCTATCCATGACATGTTTTCTAAAGGAATCCTCTAAAACTTCCTAAAATAAGAAGCTACTCTGATTTATATCTGGTTGTGGAAAAGGCCATGGTTCCTACTCCTACCAATGTGTATTAATCACTTCAAGTGTTATTGGGATGTCTGTGATGTAAGAGTTAATGATGCATACTTGAGTAGAGTAAATTGAACCTAAACCCAAAATGTGAAGGAATAATAGAGCTAGAGTGAGAAGAAAATTTTGGGATTGGAAAGAAAATTATGACAACAAAGAAGATGGGATAATTTGAATAATCATGATATAACTATGAATAGGATTAGGAATAAAGTAGAGGACACTAAAGAGAGAAGATCTGATAGAGGTTACACAAGATGTTGGAAGTGGATAAGGTAGAGAGTATGTATACTAGGGAAGAGAAGGGTCTAAGGAGGAAGAAAGAAGTGAGGATAGAGAGGATATGGAGTAGAGTGAAGTAGAAGAGGAAAGTACAATAATAGTAGATCAGTTAAAATATAGGATTAGATCATAGTTAAGAAGAAATATATTATTTGGATAAGGAAAATAATATTCCCAATAGGATATTATACTTAATCATAAAATTATCACAAGTTCAATATCACAAATATAATAAGTTAAAGATATAGATCATTCATTTATTTAGTATGGATCCCCTGGGCCCAATTTGTCATTATTCGGAAAAACACCAAGTGTAAAATAAAGGATAGGTATAAGCTAGTTTCAATCATTTATGTATATATTTTTTAAAATTATTAAAAATACTAAGAAATCAATAGATAAGAAAATAGTAAAAACGATTGGATTCACTTTTTAGACTAGTTTAAAGATGCCTATTAAAACTAGTAAACACAAACTTGTAGTCATAGTTACTAGTGAAAAACATGTAGTCACATTTACTAGTTTGTAGAATCTAAAAGTAACAATTACAAGTTTATAAAAATGGTTCAATATAATGGGTATATGATACCTAAATAGTATTTTTCAACCTATGACATGAAATGGAAAGTTGAGAGAATAACCTCTAAATATTTAAAGAAGTGCGAGCTCATAGGAACTTTAGTAACTCAAGCTTTGGAGTTTATTTTTAAAATGGATATTAATGTCATAGATATTCAACAAGTTAAAGAGTAGTTAATTGTATAATTTAATATGAAGAAGCAATCGAGTCAACCTATTTAAGATATTCAAGAGATTTGACAATGGAGTAAAGAATCCATATGGGACTATGATCTCAAATTTGTAGGTGTGATGAATAATCTATATGGTACTATGATTGCAAATTTTTAGACGTGATGAATAGTATTTATTATATCATGAAGGACAAGGACAAGGTTTCCATTTTTATATAAGGGTGGTGATCTATAATTAGATTTTTCATTAGATAGTCCCAATTCTTTACGCAGTTAGATGCTCAAATAAATTCCATGCAAGTTGAATGAATTGAAGACTATGGTGATACTCTAGTAGCTAGTTCTAGATCAGAGTAAAATATAGTTATATATTATCATCATCATAATATCAATATCAGTCCTCATGTAAATATTTGAGTCCTCAACATCAACAATCAAATTGGTATCCAACATGACCTTAACAAGAGTATTGTGGGTATGATACACAAAAAAACACATCAAGGAGATTGTTTTGGGAAATAATCACATAGTTGGGTTTTATAATAGAATATAGGAGGATACAAAGTGTATCAAGGTGGATATTAGGTAGGTCATAAAAATGATAACTAATAAGCTCTCTAGCCCATTCACTATTATTTATGTTGTGAGTATAATCATTTTTTATGAAAATTCCCCACTAATCCTCAACAAAAAATGTACTACATATATTATAGATTTCAAGTACAACATCAAATAGAATATTATATAGTATTATAAAAGTAGAGTAAATATAATCCAATGCATAATGTTAATATGATAAACATGCAACCTAGGGAGAATGCATTCATGCAAGCAATCACTATAAAAAAACATAAAGCAAGGGTTTCTTCTAATATAAATTCCACAATATCATGAAATCAAGAAATTGTAATGGGATAAACATTTTAATCCTACTACAAAAAATATCTAGATGTATCAGGATGCATAGGTACTTTAGGACATACAATAGTATAATGCAACAAAAGGAGACACCACAACTGTTAACACACAAATCTATAAGAAAATTATGTAGATTATGAGACAGAGATGTGTAATGACTGATTTGATATATTTATTGAAAATTTTAAATACTATTAATAATTAGGGTATATATTATAATAGTACCAATATTTTTCATAATCTTTTGTAGTGTGCACAACAAGGACACCAACATATGGACAAGGTGTTATTGTATGTCAAAACTCAAAAACCATTTGATTTTGGATCACATATGGACATTGATATGTCATGATATGATATCATAATGCATTATTTTATTTTCAATGTATAGTCAACATGATTACTATATCCACTTGGGAGGCTATTGGTAATCCAACCTTGACTTCTAGTCTTCTAAGTCTTAGTCTTGCATATTATGAGTAGAACCAATTGGTCACATGGAATATTTGAATATTAAAGTTGTTAATATAACTTTGTGAGTATTTTTTGAGGTCATTAAAATGAAAATAGGTGAGACCCATTATCTTTCCTTTATTTGTAAGAAATGGGATTGCAATGATCAAATGACTATCAATACAGTGCTCAATCAATTAGAGGAACCTCAAGGGGACAAGATAGTTATTATACCACTAAATAAATTATAATATAATCCCTATATTATTATAAAATAAATGGAGTTAACTTATGCATACAGTTATAATAGTTGGTTCAAAGTCATTTTAAATATTAAAAAAAATGCTCTCCAAGTTACAAAATATCATTTATTTAAACCACAACTTTAGAAACACATATAATTTTAAAACATTAATAATCAACTTTACAATAAAATTCTAAAAAATATTTTAATTCTTACGTTTCAAATTGAAGGATGTATTTATCCATCTATGTGATCTCCAACTAGGTTATAGGTAGATTTTATATATAATATAGGTGAAATAGTAATGGATTATATATATCCTACTCTAGAAGGTGTCTTACCTTGGGAAGTATAATATTTAATAAGTGGTGACTCAAAAACCCATATGTTTAATTAGGCTAGAAAATATCATGAGTTAAATCCTATGAAAATGATTTTCACCATATAACACTAACTACCACAATATTTTTACATAGAGGATCTCAACTAGTTTATCTTGAGGTTGGAACAACATGTATTAGATATAGATCAAAGAGTCATCACATTAATCTAATACTTGAATGTAAATAGTATGATATGGTGGGAAATTTATAAAGAACAAGAATTATAATGGGATGAAGCATAGGTATTTATCTGAGCATGATTTTAGTTAACACTCAATATTACAACATAGTGGCCATTATTTAAATAAGGCCAATGCATAGGTATACATATTAATAAATATGTAGATATATGGTCTATACAAGGTGTTGATCAAAGATACTAGGTGCATATTCTAATCCATATGCTAGTTCCACTTCTAATTGTGTGGTATATGAATCAAGATTTTAGGAGAGAGAAACTAAACATTGGGTATAGGAACATCAATATTTAATTCAAAGATTTGTTTTTGAAGATGATAATCCATTAGTGCATAACACATTAAAAAATGAAAATTTTTCTATGTTATGGCTAAGTAGAAGATTTGGGAGCTACAAAAGACTCATCATAGCAATAAGAAGTAGTTTGATATTTAAATCTAGTAATTCATAATTACAAGGATAATAAATAGGATCAATATATTCTCAATCCTTGTAATATAATATAGATAATCTCATAGAATCTAGTGATAGTCATGGGGATTTGGATTTAGAATGCTTCTTTGAACTAGAGTGAGAATCAAAGCCAACAAGTGTTCAAATCAAAAAATAAGAGGAAGAAATAATATCCAATATAAACATTATAAAAAAAGGAGAACAAACTCTACCAGAGGCACTACCTAGTGGATCTAAAAAATTATATCAATAACCGTTAAATAAGATTAAATAAAATATTAGAATAGAGTTTGTGCCCAAGATTATGACTTCAGGAGAATATTATGTGTAGAACGAGATTTTAGAAACATTAAAACTATTAATATGTTATTAGGATGTCTTTGTGATGAATTTATCATAATTTAAAGGTATATATTCATCATTAAGGGAATGGACATTCAATATAAAGAGTGTACTATACCCATTAAAAAGTGCCCATATAGATTAAATCCCAATATGAAGATGAAATTAAAGGTTAAGATGGATCACATGCAAGAAGTAAGGATCATATATCTAGTAATATTGGTAGATTGGGTTAGTCCCATGGTAGTGAAACCAAATAAGACTGATGAGATTCAAGTATGTGGGGATTACTACACACTGAATGATTCTTGAATTAATGATCCATTTCCCATACAATTCATAGTTGAGGCTCTTGAATTAGTCATAGTCCACAAGCTTTACTCATTCATAGATGGATTCAATGGATGCCATCAAATTAATTTCATAGAGGAATACCAGTCTAAAATAAATTTTGAAATGTAATGGGATTTATAAACATATAAGGTCATGCCCTTTGGTATTAATAATGCTCCAAAAAATTTCTTTAGGGTTATGGTAACTACATCTAAATATTTTATTCATGATTTTTTTTAAGGCTCTTTGGAAAATTAGACATATTCTATTTATTCAAAGAACATTTTTTAAAGATACATAAAATTCTATAAAATTAAAAAGACCTAAAATTGTGATAAATCTAAAGAAATGTTTAGTTTTTAATCCTTTTAGAGTTATTTTGGGGCACATCAAATGCATTTATGGGATGCTAGTTTATTAGGATATAAATTGTAGTAATAATGGGAATTACACCTCCAAATAGTTACATAGAGATTCAAACCTTTTTGGGTCACATTAAATATTATAAAAAGTTCATTAAGGGATACACAACCATCTATGTGCCATTGGAAAACCTATTACACAAAGATAACAAGTTTGAATGGACACCATAATGTTGAATATCATTTGTTAAACTCAAATAAAGGTTAATTATAACTCCTATTTAATATCATAGTAGGATTTATTTTATCATAGCTAGAGGATGGTGGGTTAGATCATCTTATACACTTCAAAAGCAAGAAAATATCTACTATAGATGAAAATTCTATGACCATAGAGAAAATCCCTAACAATGGTGTTTCTTCTACATATATTTAAGAATTAGCTTTTGGGCACACCATCTAATATTTTTATAGATCACTTGGCCTTGAGATACCTAGTTAACAAGCCTATGTTGGGTGGAAGGATCTCTAAGTGGTTGACGTTATTTCAATAAATTTGATTCAAAATCAATGTGAAGCCTATAAGATAAAATATGGGACTTGGTCATTTGAGTTAGCTCTAAAATTGAGATGATCCATAATAAAAGTAGGAAGAATTCCCATATGAGTACTTATTTAGAGCCTCTATGATACCTAATAATATAGAAGACATTATGAACTTCCTATAACAAGGAAATTTTCATCCACAATATGTTTAAATAAATAAAAATAAAATGGTTACTACTAGCCAAAATTATCCACCATGAGTAAATACAGTTTAAAAATTTATTTTCAAACCTTATTTAACTTTTTTGATGATCTTTTGATAGGTTTTGTGTTATCTTATAAGTCATGTATTTCTATAAGAATGTGTATTTTCAAGTGTTTGGTCATATTAAAGTCTCTTTCAAGGTTAAGAGAGTGAATCAAGATCCTAGTTTTGTCATTAATCCCCTTCATCAAGGTCTTGTTTTTAGGTGTTTGAGGAAATTAAGTTATCTTAGCATAGTTTGAGGTCACTTTGCAAAGGTTAAGATATGTTTTTCCATGGTTAAAATATTAGTATATTGACTTTACAAGATGACATTATGTCCTATTTTTAAGGTGATATTATAGAGACAAGACATGGTAAGATGGAAACATTGCTATTTCATTTTTAGAAAAGGTTAAGGTAGTTTCAGAGAAATTAAGGTAATGGTTGCCTTTGCAAATTAGAAGGATCAAATGAATTTTGAGGTATCTAATATGTTTATAAGATATAAAAAGGTGTTTTATTCCTTACACATGTTTTTATAAGTATTTTTTAAAATACAATAATTGGTGGGACCTTATAAAGGCCAAGAAAGTCAAGAATAACATAACATGCACTTACCAAAGGATTATAAAGTAACTTTTCAATGTGAAGATGGTCAGTTCAGGGCAAAAATGGATGGTGTTAGGCCCCTATAATTTTTTAAATTCCAAATAATTTTTTTTATTATCATTTTTATGTCTAAAAAGGATAGAAAAAATATCTCATGTAATCCATCTAGCTCCTTGCAAGCTAATGAAGGTCATTTTCAAATGCTCAGTTCATGAAAATGAAGTAGAGTTAGATCAAGTGAGATTTGGGGTATATATGGGACCTTATGACATATAAATTATTTATTTCTTGGTTTAAAATTTTATTCTTTATGAATAATCATTAACAAAATAAGTAGTCCAAAACCCTCCTAAAACCCCTTACGTAGGGTTTTTTCTTGTCTATGCGAGTTTATAGGTTTATGGATGCAAATGGATAGTTTTTTGATATTATAAAAAGTTTTAATATCCATCCCATATCATAATTTATGATTAATTATCATGTGAAATCATCCAATAATAGCAAAAAATATTGTGTTTTATTATTTTTGAAGGTGGCAAATAGGGTTTTTGAAGCTATGATCTTCTCCAAAATGGAGGCAATTTTGTTTGTAAGGAAATAATTGGAATAAAATATAATAATATTAATATATCCTCCTCATGTCTCCTAAAATTACAATTAAAGGGTTCAAATGTGAGTTTAGGGTCATTTACAAGTGGATTGTATATGTTGCACACCTAGAGGTGAAAATTTCTCATTGTTTCTATTATTGAAAAAATATTAGAGGGTATGAAGGTGTGATGATAACCCTAAAATATTACCCAAATTAATTTATATACCATAGGACAAAATGGTTATCCACAACTCCTTTAATCACCTTATAAAGTGAACAACACATAACATGAAAGAGATAGTTCAATTTATCAGTTAGTTCTACCAGTATATATAACATGTAAGGGAGGATGTGAGAAAAGTAAAGGTATAAAATACAATGAGATGAGAGATAAGATATGACTAAGATATTAAATTATGTATTAGGCATAATAAGTCTTTAATATGCCTTAAACATAACATGCTCACACACATGCCTACACATAAAACTTGAGTGAAGTATGCACATTTTGAGGTAGAGTTAAGGTATTATATATATTTTAATGTGTTGATAACCTTATAAGAGGGTAATAAAAGGTGAAATTTTATTTATATGGTTTTTATAACAATAACATTATCAAATTTATATGCAGTCAACTACCTAATAAAGAGAACCTACAACCAAGAACCAATTTTACATGAATATGAGGGAAAGGATTGCAAATCTAGTTTTTAAAAATGAAGAATGAAGTTATTATAGGTCTTAGAACACCAAATAAAAATATTATCATAATTTAATTAAAATTAATTATTTCCAATGTTTTTATAATCTAGTAAATAAGAAAGCAATTTGGAATTCACACTAAAAGGTAGTGTAAATGTTAGAGTTCTCATTTGAAGAACCTATAATCATGTTGGGATATTGATTTATTATACATAAAAGTGAATTAAATATACCCTCCTTGTTTCATTAAATTTCTCTATCCCTTTTCCCTTATATTGGTGACTAACCCCTCCTTGTTTCATTAAATTTCTCTATCCCTTTTCCCTTATATGTAACATGCTTAGTTATAGTTTCAAGGTGAAGCATCAAGGGAGATAGCACTATCTAGATATTTACCTCACTAATTAGGCCACCCATAACCTAAAGGTGTCACCATGTTATCACCTAAGTGAGGATGCTTGAACAACCTCAAAAAGTGTACAATTTAGTGTGATAATAGTTACATGATACATTCCTTATAACCTCATCAATGGAGGCTCATATTCAGTAGGTGTCATATATTTCAATCCTTTTTTATGTTATAATTTAAGTTTAGTAAATTATAGGGTATTAACTTGGTGAATCACCCTCCCTTTTTTGTTTAATTTCTCCTTATCCCTTTTCCTTTACAAGCAACATGCTTACTTATAGTTTCAAGGTGAAACATCAAGGGAGCAAACACTATCTAGATATTCACCTCACTAATTAAGAAACCAATAACCTAGATATTTCTCATTTTTATCATCTAAGTGAGGATTCTTAAACAACCTCATCAAGGGTACAATCCATTCCTTGTAACCTCATCAATGTATTTCTATATAATATTGGTAAGGATGTTGTGCTATACAGAGTGTCCCTAGATCACGACCTACCATAAATATTTTAGGAAGAGAATCGAGGAGTCAAAGGAGGATATATATTATGAGAATACATTGGGAGGAAGATATTATATAGTAATCTTTGGTTGAAAAATTTATTTTAGGATGCTCACAAGGTGGTAAAACACTATTATGTTTTTTAAATAATGGGAAAACTAAATAACTAAGATGACATGAACTTAGTTTATATGATAGTAGATAAACCTTTTTAACAATGGGGAATTGATTTTGTATTTCCTATAACTCTTAGAAGAAAATTTAATCATGTGAGTTATATTATTACCATGACACACTATTTCATGAAATGGGTGGAAGTTATTACAACCCCAAGATATGGTGCGAAGGATATAACTAAATTTTTTTATGAGAATATCATAAAAAGGTTTGTATGTATGATTAAAATAGTTAGTGATAGAGGAAATAATTAATTAAACAATATAATCAAAACTCATATTTAGGATTTCATGATATTTCACCATAAAAACATAGCCGGTCATCCACATGTAAATGGGTAAGTTGAGGCTTCAAACAAAATATTAGTTAAAATGTTGATGAAGATATACAATTCTCAAATGGATGATTGGGAGGATCACATTCCTATTATTATTATTTTGTACTTAAAAAATTATAAATTTATGACATGGTTCACTCATTTTTATCTATTTTATAATCTAGAGATAGTTATGCCTATAGAATACATTTCTCTTAATTTAGGAAATAAATGATTATGAGGTTGTGAAAATATGACTCACTAAATATAGATTGATGGATTTGGTTAATATGGAAGGAAATATTCAAATAGTATAGTGTACATAGGCTATTAACAATTTGAATTAAAAAGTGTGTGAATATTGCAATTTATGATCTAAGGACTTCTATTTTGAGTAGGCAATATTAATCTATGATAGTATATTTAAAGCATTTATATGAAAGATGAACATTAGATGGAAGGGAACCTATATAATTGATGATGTTTCAAAAGGTAATTTTTTTTTTAAATATCTATAGGGAACCTGTATATTAGGGTGTGTTTTTATTAATCTCTATCATTCATGATTGTCAAAGAGAGAGGTTGATGATTAGCACCATCTAGTTAGGATTTGTGTTTAATGTTTTTTTATTTAATGTTTCGGTTTTTAGGGTTAGTGTGTTTTTACAGTGAGATATTTGTGTCATAGAACATTAGAAAAAATATTATTCAATCAATATAAGAGAGTGCGATTTATATACAAAGTCATCATGAAGAAAATCTAGCTAGCAATAGGTGCACATGCTTCATCAATTAAATCTAAAAATGAGGTGCCACCAAGACATGTATAGAAGAAGGATGAAAAGTGGTCATTAAAAACCATTAATGATAAGGCACTTGATATATTTCATATTTCCTAAAGTAGATTGAGTGAAATAATGATGTGATGTGCTATAAAATAACATGGATAGATGAAAATACATTATGTCACATTATATACCTACCATTAGATGAATATTATATTTTTGATGTAGAATAGTAACCATCATATCAAAAAATAGTTAGGTGATATTAATTCTATAGTTAAATTTATGTGCAACTAGATCAATGCATTTAAACTCAATGTCTAGATATATTTGGGTGTAAAACACTATATAACAAAGGGCATGGATTAAAAAAATACATTACACACTTCTACAAATAATATAAAACTATAATCTACATCCAAATAAACTAATTATGCATAAATTTATCACCGATGCTAGACCAAGTGAAGAAAGTATTTAATTCATTCCATAACAATAACCATGGATAGGGTAAAAAATTTTATTCCACTCATCGACGTGAAAAATAAAGAAATTGGGATTGGCCTCATACTCAAAAAAACCAAATATCATGATCTATAACCCTTTGATTTTATTGATGTGGTAGAATCTAATATATTTTCCCATGACCCATAAAAATAAATACAATAGGAGTTATAGGACTTCAATATCCTCTACAAGGTTCTATGTTGTGTGATTAATAAACTTACCTAATTTCAATAAATTATATGAGTTCATGAATAATTTTCTTAGTAGATATAACTAAGTTTACATTAATTTATCTCAAGATGATACAATATTCATCAATCTTTCAACCATGGTAAGAGTAATAGGGTTTCCATCTCAAGGTAAGTTCCTTTTGCATTACAATTCCATAGCTCCACCTATAGAGTTAGATAACATAGAAAAATACACAAGGGTGGGTATAATAATCCACATGAATTGTGTGGACTGTGTTTGGGTGTACATCCTATCTAAATGCATCACCAAGTAGTTTTGTAAAATAACCAAACATGCAAAGCAATAAACCAAAGGAGTTAGGGAAATTAAATATAACATGATATAATTTCACAAGTATTTTAATTATCCCATGCTTTTGGTGTCATAAATCAAAACAAAAAATGAGAATATTTTCAAAGGGAATTTTTTAGGCATTTTGATTATAATTTTTCATTTTATTTTTCTACTTCACATAGTGAAAATCACTAAAAGGACCAATCAACCCAACTAGATATTTTTGGTTTGCTACTACATTCTCCAAAATTAATAGACTAAAATAAGGTGGTAATATGAATATTTTGGGAGACTCAATTTGTGATGGCTTAAAGTCTAGGCCATGATTATTTTTCACCTCAGGGTACCTTACAACATGATGTAGTATATTGGATAACATTAGTTATAAAATTGAGTAATGACATCTAAATCAAAGTGCATGAATTACCCAGAGAAACCTCAACTTTGTTTCCATTTCTCATCACTATGTTGGATGTGTATGTATAAATTCTATGGTAGAAATCCCTATTAGATAGATCGATGAAACCTTTAGGTTCATAACAACCCATGCCTACTTAGGCACAAACTTAATCTCAACCATAAGAACCACAATAAATAAATGTGTCTCAATCATAGGCTAAGGAAGGGAAGAATAAGGCACCAATGCAATGAGCTTTACCACCACCACCTAAAATCAAGACAGGCCATATAAAGTCTTGGGTCAATAATAAACATATTATAAAGATAGAAGTTAAATGCAAATTTGTAGAGATAGGAGTTAGATAATAAGAAGCTATATAGTCCATGCTCATAGACATATAAAATGATGTTTACGAGTAATAATAGGATAAATAAATATTTTTATATAAATTAGCATGAACATACTAGGTGTAGAATCATGTAAGACAAAATATGTGGGTTGACATCACTCAACCTCCTCTTTTCATTATAGTTGATAATATATGTTAGGAAATAGCTCAATAATTATTTTAGGTAGAAAATTTCTAGGAAAATATAACTATAGGATCATCTAATACACATTAATTAGACACATTGACATTAAAAATTTCATCTCCAAACCTAATGGACAAACTAAAGACCCATGCTATAGATTGATAGTCTCTAATAATTAAAGACAATATGGAATATTTAACATTTATAATATAAGAAAGTGGTGTACATGAAAAATAATAATACCATAAATAGCCTCATGTTAATATAAAGCCTTGATTCAATGATCATGTCCCACATTCTCATGAGTTATGACCTCTAGTGTTTTAAACAAATTTTCAATTACCATAATATTTTATGATAACGTATCTCAACCAATTTATATTGAGGTTGGAGAACCATATACCAGATATAAATCAAAGAGTTAGTTAAATAATTTATTCCTTGAAGGGAATTACTATGACATGGTGAGAAGTGCATAGAAAATAATAATTACAATGGGATGAAGTATGCAAAATATATGTGAACACGATTTCAATTACCACTCATTGTTAGAATAGAGTGGCCATTCTTTCAAGAAGGACAACATTCAAAGATACATATTCATAAATGTGTAGATATATGGTCTATACAAGGTGTTTAGGAAAGATAATGGGTGCATATTCTCAGCCACATACTAGCCCCACTTCCAACTTTATGGTATATTCATTAAGAGCACATGAGGGAGACTAAACATTGGGCACATGTATAAAAATTATTTTATTCTAACTTTTGTTTTTGAAAATGATAATATAGTAGTGAATAATGGATTGAAAAATTGAAATATTTTTTATGTAATGGCTAGATAGAATATTTGGGAGCTAATTCAAACTCATCATTACAACAAGAATTAGCTCAATATTTGAATCTAGTGATTCATAATTATAAGGCTAGTAAACAAGAGTAGTCTCTTCTTAAACATATAATATAATAATAAATGAGCTCATAGAATCTAATGATAATGATGGGGATCTAGATTCAGAATGATTATTAGAATTAGAGTGATAGCTAGAGCCAAAAATATTCAAAGCATATAACAAGAGGAGGAATAAAGACAACATAATATAAAAATTATATAATAATAAGGAGAAAAAAATCATTACCCAGTGGATATAAAAAATTATATCAATAACCAATAAAGAATATTGAATAAAATATTATAATAAATTCTATGGCCAAGCTTTAAACTTTGGGAGACTACTGGGTGAAGAATGAGATTTAAAAGGCATTACAACTATTAAGAGATTATTATGATGTCTTTATAAAGGATTTCATATAAGTTAAAGGTGTATACACATCATTAGGGATATGAAAATTGAATTTAAAGAATGCAATAGACCCATTAAAAATTACCCATATATATTGAATCCCAACATCAAGATGAAAGTGAAGGTTGAGATGGATCACATGCAAGAAGCAAGGATACTCTATCTATTATAAAGGGTAGATCAGGTTAGTCCCATGGTAGTGAAACCAAACAATACTAATTGGATTTAGCTATGTGGGATTAATACACATGGAATCATGTCCTCATTAATGGCAGTTTACCCATACCATTCATAATTGATGTTTTTGAATTGATAAAAAACTATGAGGTATACTCATTAATAGATGGATTTAGTGGATACCATCAAATTCATATCATAGATGAAGATGAGGATAAATTAAATTTTAAAATCTAATGGGTTTCATTCACATATAGGTTAATTCCCTTTGGTCTTAACAATACTCTAGCAATTTTCTGTAGGGTTATGGTAACTAGATTTAAAAAAATTATTCATGGTTTTATGGAAGTATATTTAGATGATTGGGTTGTCTTATATTTATTCAAAGATAATTTGTATAAGCTATGTATAATTTTAAAACATTTTAAATCCATGAACATTGCATTGAATCTAAAGAAAATCTTATTTTTCAAACTTTTGGTGTTTTACTAGGTCACTTCATATGCAATGATGGAATCTTAGTTGACTAGGCTAAAATTATAATAATTCCGTAGATGTGTGAATATTTTTGGGTCACATCAGATATTATAAATTTTTTATCAAGGGATAAACAACCATATATACACCATTGAGAAAGATATAACATAGAGATACAAAGTTTTAATGGACATCAAAATGTCAAATAAAATTTATTAAATAGAAACAAAGGTTAGTAATAACTCCTATCTTAGTTTTCTTAATTATAAGAATACATTAGATGTACATGTGGATGATTCTATTATCATAGTAGGATCTATCCTAACACAACCAGGGTATGGTGGGTTAGATTTTCATATACACTTTATAAGTAGGAAACTATCAGTTGTATATAAAAATTAGATGATCACAAAGATATAAACTATAGTAATGTTTTTTGCTTTAAAATAAATTAGGCATTATATTTTTACCAAAACATTTTATCTAATAATGGATCACCAAGACTTGTGATACTTGATTAAAAATCCTATTTTGGGTGGAAGGTTCTCCAAGTGGTTGATGTTCTTTCAATACTTACGATATAGAATCAATCTAAATCTATGTTCTACTCCCAAAACTTGATATAATGGACATAATAAATATAAGGGTCGTTTAAGCATAATGACCATGATTTTTAGTGTAAATTTATTATGTATAAATATAAAATAAATATTGATCTTTAGTCTATTTTACTTTATTTAATTTAGGCCAAATCTTATGTAACCTATGGGAGATGTTTCCTACATGAAGCTAAAACTTCAATGAATACTCCAAGGATATAGTCTAAAACTCAATACACCATTAATATATATTGGAAAATGAATCCATGGGAAAGGTATAACTATTTTTTTATCTTTCTCTTTGTGTAAATTCTCTTAGACCCTACCCAAATCAAGGGATTACATTTGATAATTATGTTTATAAATAGTTTTAGGTTTTATTTTATCACAATAACATGAAATTACCTCTATTATAATAACTATATATATAATTTATACCAATGTTTCCACTAATTTCCACACTAGTTCTTGATATATTTTGTTTGACACATTTGGAAGAGATTATCTCAAATTTATTTTCCCTAACAAGTGCTAAATATTTAGATATCACAACTATGTATCATCTATTTTATCTATGATGTTGAATTTAGACTCCTTTATCTAATATTAAGGCTCAAATAATCCATTTAAATATAAATCATCCTCACTATCAATGGATTCTACTTGATCTACATTATCTAGAATCTTATTACATGATTTCAATAAAAATATTATTTTTATTTGTTGGCCCTATAATTTTAAATATCTTTTCTCAAGTCTATGGATGCTTCCTCCTATGAATTTTGATTCTACACAGTTAATATATCTACACTGGGATTTTCATCCTAAAATACAAAGTTTTATATAAAATCATGATGGACCCATGGCTAGTTTTTTGTCTCATTCATGTGCTCCTAATGCATGTACCATGTTTATGGCAAAGTTTTTAGAGTATGATGGAACACATTTACCAAGTGTCTTGATTCAACACCCTAAAAGCACCATATATAGACACACCTACAAATGTGAAATTTAGGTTACTAATCTTCTTGGAATAATTGGAATTGATTGGAGATCATAGATACTAATTGGAATTAGTATCTCATTAGTTTACATGCTTCTTCCCAATATAATTACTTTGAATTTTGAATTGTTCACCATGTCATAGAAACATTTCTGAGTGCATAGTTTAACACACTAAACCAAAGATCTATTTCAGTAAAATGGTGTTCTAAACTAGAAATGAATTTCACTAAATCACATGTTGTAAATTAGTGAGGAAATTATCACTTGATAGATAAAACCATTCTCATTAGCCTTACGTTGTGGTCTCCTCATTCCTAGTTCAACATATATGTATGTGAATCACCACTAATATAATATTAAAATTCCCATGGAAAAGTACCCTCATGACTTTATATATATATATATATATATATATATATATATATATATAAGTCACCAAGTATAATATGTCCAGGTATGAATTGTCAAAGATCACATCGACGAAGGACTTGCATTATTTCATGTGAAATTATGAGACTTTATCCATTATTTTTATAGGTTGGTATCAGAACTACTTCATATATTATAACTATGAAATTGATAAATCCTATTATGTGAAATCAATGATCTCTCTATTTTCCAAATCTTACGACTTTGGTTTTGTGCTTAATTTAACCCAAAGTTTTCCTCCATAGGAATATGTCAATGTAGTCTCCTCAATAATGATGAGAGGATTTATTTTATATTTATTTAAGGGTATGTTAATGTTATTTTCTAGTTGATATTCCTCTAGTATATTAGATATTGTATTGATGGTAATCTGAACACCATATGACTAGTTTTTCCTAAATAACATAGTGTAATGTGTTTCATTAGTATTCATGTGAATGAAGTAAAAATATCTTTGTAATATAAGATCAAAAAAATTTATTTATATATCCTCCAACATCATAATTCATTACACCCTTTTAAAATATGTGAATCTCATTGTAATTACATTTAATCTAAGATAAGGTCTTCCAATCGCCTCACATGTAGACTGAGGAATCATGTTAATTATTCTCATAAAGTTGAAGATAGTATTTGTGACTTCATATCCCTCAAGTTCAATATCCATTCTAGAATGAACATCTGACAAATTCTTGTTTTTCACATTCCAAACTACCATTTTAGTTTTTCTATCCTCTTTATGTTTAGTCTATCAAATTATGCAATATGTTTTTGATATTTTGTGAAATTCCCTCATTACATAGATTAATTAATATTTTAGGAATATCTATTAGAGTTGTAATTATTATGGCTTGTCCTAGTATGTGAATAATCTACCCATACATTTATGCATCTACAACTTCAACATACCCTTCAGAGGCAATATAATTATGTATTTTATGTAATAAATATGATACTTTAGACATCATAACTTTTTCCTTGACATGATCAGGATACTATTCTTGGTGAACCTTTTCGATGAGAGATTCTTGTGGCATCTCCAATCGTGACAATTATTGTTATCTATAATAGTTTTGAGTGAAAAATTACATAAATGAAGATATTTTGGGTGTGATTTTAACATATTCACAATGAGAATTGGTTTTTCATTTCTCTAATTTAATAGGATATGATAATTTTCCATGGTATGTTGTCTTTAACTTTTACAATACAAAATAAAAATATATTCAATGTAGATTAAAGGATAGTTTCATGTGATATGATTGCTTTCACCAAACAAGTACTAGATAATAGATTGTCTACTCTATTTATCAGATTGTCTATGAATTTCGTTACATCCATAGTATATTCCTCTATAACCTCATTGATATTATCCTTTTCTTTATGGATAACCTAACCATTATTTATTTTATCGTCATATCTTCCATAATATCTTTAAATGGAAGGTGGATCCCATATTGACTATTGTGGTAGAGATGTAATATTCCATGTTTATTAATATTCTTAGGATGGAGGTATCCATCCATCTTGGTACTGAGGTGATAGTGATATCCATCCTATGATACCCTGAGGCTGATATTAATAAGATTGTGCCATCCAAAAAAGAGAAGATAATGTAGCTTGAGTCATCTCAATTTTCTAACATGGAACTCTTAGTTTTTCAACTACTATGAAATTTTTTATGTTGATGTCTTCCTTCAGCTCCTAAAATTCTCTATATTTATTATCATCGTGATTATGTTATTTACAAAATTACAATACATGTTATGTGGGTATTAGATGCATTTATATATAAATTGACACTTGGTAAAGGGATTTAACACTATGCAATATATTTCCCAAAAATCCATCTTAATTTTTGGGAAATCATTCATGTGATGTCCCTCTTACCACATTATATGCACCATATAAATAGTTTTTATCTTTATCTTTCATGGAATTCATCCATATTTCATATGAGACCATATATCCTAGAATATATTTTTATTAGGTTACAGATTTATCCATAGTCTTCTATCTGCTCAGCCTATATTATAGTATGTCTAACATCAAATTTATTATTTAATTAAGTTTTTGCAATATAAAAACTAATTCTAGGTTTTAGGACTTATATAAATTTTGAATATTTATCTATGTTTTGAATTTTAAAATTCGCTTTATTCATGACCTCTGAGAACCCATAGTCATATTCCCATACTAGTTCTTCTAATTTCTAATGAATCTTCTTCAAGTCCTAAATAGTTTGGCTTTCAAATTTATACATCTTTAACTCTTGTATCAGATGGTTCGTGACATATTTCAAGGCCATTATGGTTGGATAATTTTTTATATGAATTATATAGCTATAACTATTAATCATCCAATGATTTGTCACTTCACATCATCAATGGAAATATCTTTCACATTTCATTTTTTAGGTCAAAAAATATTATTCAGGGTCAGTAGACCCATCATACAGTGTCAGGGTTACAAAAAATCATGCATTGAGAGCATGATTCCTATGATTGAACCTAAAACAAATGTCTCATTTGGACTAAACTTCATATGTGTCTTAAGTTTCAATGCAAATATATTCATAGTACCCATATTATTATTTTACACCAATGTATGATATTCTACACTTTGCTTTCCAAATTTAACTTTGAAATCATCAATTCACTTAGTATGTCTCCCATCTTATACACTTCTTATTCATGTTAACAAATTATTCATGTAGGATGTATACCCTTTGAATGAATTATACTTGTCTAAGTTATCTCATTCACCTGAACTTGAACCTAAATGAATTATATGATTCGACAAAACTTTTTCAAGAGATTGTCCTTCCTTATTGAAAAACAATATCTTTCTATATAATTACTTTATAAAACTACCATCTAGTTACTCTAGTTTTTTCTCTACAACCTTTACTCAATCAATTTTTTATATTTATTCCAATTTATTTGGGTAATTTTCTTAATCATATATGTCCCCTTTTATCTCATTAGATCCTTTAATTCTATCAGTTTCTCTGATTTCCCCCTCTTCATAGTCTCCATATTATCTTAAAGGTATATCTCCTTGTGTAGTATTTTTAGTCTATATTATACTCATACTTGAAATTAAACAAGGATAATTGTGTTTATTCAATCATTTTTTCTATCACACCTCTCTCTCAATCCCCAAAACCATCATATTGTAGGTTTAGGTTAAAGTTCCTTCTCTCAATATTTCATCATTCACCTATTTTTGGTCTACATCAACATAAAACCCTAGAATTATATATATATATATATATATCTGTGTGTGTGTGTGTGTGTGTGTGTGTGTGTATACATACACACACACACACACACACACACACACACACACACACACACACACACACACACACACACACACACACACACATATATATATGTATATATATATATATATATATATATATATATATATATATATATATTTATACATATATATGTGTGTGTGTGTGTATGTATATGTATATATATATATATATATGTATATATATAGATATATGTATATATATATGTATGTGTGTGTGTGTGTGTGTGTGTAGACACACACACACACACACACTAGTTTGGATAGGCACCTTGGACTTATCCAAAATAAATATATTTAGAAGTATAGATAGATATATAAATTTTACTCATATGCCTCTTACAAATAAATAATGTATAGCTTCAAATACAATTCACCCTTACACAAAAAAACTTAGTGATGTATCCATTAATAATGGTTTTTTAGCTAATGATCTATTACACACATCTAATAAGTGTCCAAGTTTTATAAAATTTATAAATTTTCTTCCATTCAAACAAAGTGCTCTATTTCACTACTCCTAAAATAACAATATTAAATTATGGATAATTAGGTGGCTAATATATTGGACAACTTGCACTATAAAATATCATATATTTTTCCATGAATGTGATCCATTATGATTTATTTCATATTTTTTACAATTTATTTTGATTCCTCTTCTATGAAATTTTGAATCCTTTTATCTAACCATCATTTTAAATCTCATTTACGTAGCAAACAATTAAATATGTTTTAACATCCATGCTTGCCACACCATTTTTACTAGAGGTTCCTAAAAAATCCCATCATAACATGCTAAGGTATGTTTGTGTAGTTTTGGTTACATATTTAGAAATTAAAAAAAAGATATGGGAATTTGGTTCAATAATTTCACTCATGGTTATTATATATTCATTTGTATAACTTTACTACACTATATCATACATTATTATATTTGAATATGTAGAATCAAATAAAAAACAAAAATAAATATGCATTGAATAATGTAAAAAATCATTCAATGAAACCATTGGTCAATATATATATTATTATCTCTCAGATTGGAACTCCCTTTATTTTACATTTATACATTATTTATAAATATTCGAGGATGCTCTGTCACTTTGCATTCCTAACCTTTCAATTCTATTACAGCATTTCACTTCTATCCTTATGAGTTTATTCATATTCTTAAATTCCTTTTACATATAACATATTTCCAAAATAGATACAAAATTTTATTTAACAATTATACATAACACCCTTGTACTTATACATACTTTACAATTTTACACTTGAAATTCTAATACCAACACTATTTGTAGGAATTGTTCTCTAAGATCTCTCTTAGTATTTTGAAAATATGGAGATAATCACCAGTAATATTGATCTAAAAATATGGGGCTATTTTAATATGTTTATTTATTATCATTTTTAAAAATAGATCATTCCATTATATATTTAATGATATCTATGACCAGAGATCCTATATGGATCATTTTTATGATCTCAATCTTTGAAGATCAAGAACTGAAGATATCTATTTTGATTTAATGGATGGAGGGAGAATTTGAAATTTAAAAACTAATTGGTCCCCTTATTTCATTATATACCATTTATAATTTTAATCATTTTTAAACTAATATTCAATAACTAGAGATTAGCTCATAAATCTCAAATGACTTGAGGGGAGTATAACTAATGTTTCTATTTATATTTTTAGAATTATCTCATGGTCACCACCTATCATTAAATTGAAATTTCACATAAATGTATATTATTACATTTAAAATATTTATGGGCTCAAATATGTTTCCTTAGAATATTTTCCCATGGAAAATATTATGAATGAATAAATGTGTGGTATCAAGCTTTTCCCTAGCTAGTGGCATTACTTTTTAAAAAAATAGAGCTGATAGCTTGAGAAGCTTCTAATTTCATAAAAATAGTTCACAGCGTCCAATTTTCTCTTTATTTTAAAGCCTATTTCCCATAATTATATAAATCCTCAAGTCATTTTATTATTTATTTATTTTTTATCTATGTAATAAATTTGATGGCTAAGACATTAGTTTTAAATCCAACAACATGAGGGTATTTTCATAGATGACATCATCTATATTTTTAAATAATATCAATGGCTTGAGGTAAATATTATCCTTTAAAAATAACATTACTCAATATTTCAAACATTTCCTTCACATTAATGAACACATTTATACATTAAATTCTTCCTCATTTTTCATTGTATAACTCTAAAACTTCACCAAGATAATCATTTATTGTAGATTTTATAGTCTAGTATTTAATTTAAGCCTCGATAATCTATGTGAAAAGTTTTAAATATTTCAAAATTACTCTAATACCCTTGTTTTATACAACACTACATTCAAAATCATGACTTTTGAGCACAAATTTTACTTCACTTTTTATTCCATATCTCTACTAATTTACCATTATACAATAAATGTACAGTACATAAGATTCAAATCCAAAATTTATATTCTTATCATTTATCTTCATCAATAAGCATTTATCCTATGATATATACACAAAATTTACGTACAACAAAACAAACACATACACTAGTCTAAGTGAACTACATAGGGTGATGCAAAATGCATCTTATTATATAAGAAAAACTAAATTCTACACTAAAAAATCATGGGTGAAGCTCAAAATAATGACTAATATGTTTGAAAAATCTCTTTTTTGATTAATTTATTGGTCCCAAAGATTTTAGGAAAAATTTCAATAAATGACAAAAAACTAATGATGTAAAACAAAATTTTGTACCTTTAAGCCTTTCATTTATCTATAAAATAGATCTCTTGATGGTTTTTCCACTCATAATCATGCTCTACATTCTTATGTAACTCAAATATGTGATTAAAAT